>LNAC01000039.1:6099407-6292772 GCA_002007465.1 Ailurus styani
TGTGTGTGTGTGTGTGTGTGTGTGTGTGTGTGTGTGTGTGTGTGTGTGTGTGTGTGTGTGTGTGTGTTGCTGAAAGTAAACTGTTCAAAATTTGGATAAAGTCATTTTGGATTTTCTGAGAGAAGACTTCATAATTTGAGGCTGACAAAAACCCAAACAAATGTCAATATATTGGCCCGTTGTGCTAGTTGGCTTTATTATTTTCTCATTATATCATCTACAACAAGAATTATAATATGTAAACCTTCAACAAATACATTCAAACAAAGGCTGTAATGGATCTCTGATAGGAAACCATTTGTCGATATGTGCTTTGAGACTTATTAGCAGAAGCTTTTGTAAATAAATTTATTTTGCATTAGTTTTCTTTCTAAAATAAGCAATATATTTACACCTGATGCATTTTGAAAGAAAAAGAAATAAAGAATGTCTGTCCAATTTTTCCTACTTCCTTTCAGTCTTAAAACAGCAGCCACTGTTGACAAAAGAAGCTTCTCTAAAGATAACTCATATTTTCCTTTTTAAGGCAGAGAAAAGGTTAATAAATTAAAGCAGTGATAATCTGTTAATCATTAACTATGGTTTCAACAAAAGAACTGATGGATGTCCCCTCTTACTCATCTCATTACCTCTACTTCCCCTTGCCTTGGTTTCCCACCTCCTGGGGGTATAGATGCAGCTCCAAATGGTTTGTGTGGGGGGTTGGGGGCTTGGTGTAGAGAGGGCGGTGGGGTCTCTGTCCAGGGCCAGGCAGGCTGCATAGTGCAAACCACAGTCTATGAGAACAGCATCCCTAGGGCTGTCTGGAATACCACCTACACAGCCCCACAGGTGGTCCTGTGGGGGGCTGCAGGGGCTCTCACCTCCGGTGAAGTCAAGAAAGCTCAGAAACCTGGAAGGAAGGATCTCCTGGGTATAAATACTGCCCTTCTCTTGAAAACAAAGTTCTGCCCCCTCGTATTTTTTTGAAGATATCATGACAGGCGGTGAAAGGATCAAAGTTGTCTCCTAGGCAGTATGGATTTGTAGCAAAAAGGAGACAGGGTCCAGAGGATTCTACTACAATGAACCAGGCCCTACTGTGTAACCAGCTGATTCACTCTTGTTGAAATTCTCCTGTTTGGGAGCAGGATTTAGAGGCCAATGCAATTTCCTCTCCTTTGCATTTTATCAGGGGAAATGTAGCCAACTGCAGGTAGGATAATCTGTGTCACTGGTGTCATGGGCTTTGGAGGACACAGGAACTCAGTGAACTTGTTCAATGTTTAGATGAACCAAAAATAAAGGAATTTTCATCACTCTAGTGTTGATTTCTAACTAAATTACTTTAACAGTTTAGGGTTCTTTGAGGCCAATAGACAGAGGCCGTACATGATATTTACGTATTTAATGCATGGACTTGAACCGTCTTTCCACTGTTTCCCAGGCAGCGTCTGCAGATTTTGGACTTCCCAGGGGAAAGCCCTTGCTGGAAGCCTGATGGTGCTGTCACGGAGGCCCAGGTCCCAGAGCCAACGTCTGGACTTGCATCATGTACGTTCCTGTAATCCTAGTGAGGACCAGCAAGCCTGAGGCCGAGCCATTTTCTATGGAGAGTAAACATGCTGGTGTTTTAAATAATAACCTGCCACCGACATCTCCATCGTGTTTCTCTAGATTCTGTTGAGGTGTGAACTGAGTGGTCATGAGCTCTGTGTGACGAAGGGGGATGGTACTCCCTTTCTTGGCTCCAACTGCTCTCCTGACTCCCGTGTCACCTGCGTTTGGTCACCCAATGGGCCCTCCCTCCTTTTTTTTTGGGGGGGGGCCCTCCCTCCTGAACTCCTGATCTCTATAATGGATTCTCTCTTCTCCGTCTCTCCTGGGAGGCCTCAAAGGGCCTCACAAATACAACATCCAAAATTTACCTTCCTCAGAATTCTGCTTCTTTCTCACTGTTTGTTATTGTAAACTGCCCAGTGGACTCGAGCAGAATGCTGAGAATCCTCCTTATCTGGGTGCTGCGTGTAACCGTGCATCACCGTGCCCTCACAAGGCAGCGCGTGGCCTGCCCAGGGGAGGAGCTCAGTCCACCTTCCCTGTGTCCACTTTGGACCCTTCTGCTTTATCACTCTCCAGGCTGAGTCCACTTCACTGTGAATGTGTCCGGGCATCTTCACTACCCTCACTCCAGTCCTACTCGCTCCCTGTCCCCTGCCTGCACTCCTGCAAGGGCCTTCCAGCTGGGCCCACATGCACAGTCTGGTCCCTTCTCCCTACTGCTCCAGCCACTTCCTATTATCCTACCCCCGCGACCCCCCCTCCCCCGCCCAGCCCCTTGCCCTTCTCCTATCGTTCCTACCTGCTGCAGGGCCACGGGGCAGGCTGTTCCCTTTGCTGAAGTCCCTACCTCATGGCTGACTCCTGCTCCTTTGTTCTTAGCCTAAATGTTGTTTGTACAGGGAGCCTTTGCTTGAACACTAGGACTGGGGTTGGTTCCCTAGCGCTGTGCCCCAGAGCCTCTCGTTCTTTGTGGTTACTACTCTTCAAGGGCAGATGAATATACCAGTTGTTTGAAGCACGCTTCTCTCAAGAGATAGAGACTGTCCTTGAGGGCAGGAGCATGTCTTTCTGGATGGCCACCTTATCTCCAGTACGGAGACCAGTGCCTGGTACACAGAAGAAACCAGATAAAGACGTGTTGAATGACGGAGGAACTGGACAGCTACTTAGCCCTTCCAGGCTGAACCACCACAGACCCTGAGGCGGCTTGTTATTAGTTCCCTGTTCTCCAGCGGGTCTTCTCCTTGTCCTCAGTGACCAGTGTCACTGTCTGCCACCATCTGGATGCCCTTACAAGGGTCTCACCAGTGCCAACTGCAGTAGAACATGTGTCACACACTCATGCCACTCAGAAACACCTGGAAAACCCGGTGTTTTTACTGCCAAATGAAGTGTGGAGTGAATCTGAGGTGAAAGGAGCCCCAGACTTTGCTGTGTGATGAGCGGGGGGCTGAGATCACTGGAGTTGCAGCTGGGGGGATTATATCAGCAGAGAGTCTAGGTGGCCAGAGGCCTGCGGAGTGTTCACAGCAAAACAAAGTGGAAAATCCTTTTCTGAATAGAATGAGATGAAGCAGGTAACTGGATGCCACTCACTCACCCCCCAGGCCCTGGTCTTTCTTGGGTAAAATAAGGTTAATGGTCATCTAGGCTATAGGTAGGGGAAGAGAGAGGACTGTGGATTTATTCAATTGTCAAAGTTTGACCACACAGCAGCATCAAGCCCCCACTACCCTGGGCTGGTTTTGTTCTCTCTTGTTTCCTACTGTCAGTGTTTCTGAGTTTTCCCCACGTGCCTGGCACCGTACCTGGTGCTAGGGATGCAACAGTGAGCTCTACCTCTGGTTCTCATGGAGCTTGTAGCTCAGTCTGGGAAGGAGGTAAAATAAATGAGTGCCCATCGTATATGTCAGGCAGTGACAGATACTATAAAGAAGAATAAAATGGGCTACAAGGACAGATTTTATGGGGGTTTGCAAGCCCCACTAGAGTCTTTGGATCCTATCCTAAGTGTGATGGGAAGCCACTGGGGCTTGTGGGCAGAATAGGATGACATCCCACCTCATTCTTTCTCCTTGTCTTTCAAATGTGGAAGATGATATATCGTTACCTTGAGAACAATTATGATGAGAAAGAACGTGTAAAGCATTTTGACTTTTCAACACTCTTGAGAAGTATCATGCATGACATTTCAAGGCCCATGGGTGTCTCTTAGCAATGAGCATTGGGTAGATTATGCTTCTGTTGTCACTTCTGACGTCATGTTTATTTAACTCATGGCTCTAGTCACATCTGTGCTATTTTAGTACACTTTTCAGTATGAATAATACTAATAACCTCAGCAACAAAGGAGTAAAACTTAGCATACTCCAACACTTTGCAAAGCTCAAACATTTCTATGAGAAATGAATTAATTATCTTCTCTGAATTTATTCTTCCCTGATGTTCTTCCCTCCTTTCCAAGCCTTTCTTGTGTCTCTGCTTTAGGTTCTTCTCCATTCTTCACTTGCTAACTTCGAGCGTCTGAGAGGCGGTGGTGTTGGGACTCTTCCCTCTCCACTTACACCCTTGGGAGACACACCCTCTGTCATGACTACCCCTGCCCATCATCTCCGTGTGAATAGGCCTACAGACACGACACAGGCTCTTGTTTCTCCTCAGAAGGCCCAGCTCTTGATTTGCCACGGTCGAAGGGATAAGGCCTCTAGGGTGTCCCGCCTTTATCGCAAATGTGACAACTATGAATCTAAATTCATTATTTCACTAAATCATCTTACTATGAATAAGACATTATAAAGGAGATTTTTGTACTAGGTGGAAAATTTTACTAAATGACAGATCTGACTTAAAAAGCTTATTCTCACTTTAATATTTTGGAATGCAAGTGGAGTACTTTTTTTTTTTCAGTATCCCTCTTCTGGGGGTCAGATCATCATTCTGCCAGGCTTCAAAGCAGGGAAAACCAGCTGGAACTTCTCCTTCTCCTCAAACCTCCAAGCTAATCCATCATCAAGGTTTCTTTTCTCCCTGTCCCTCTCTCTCTCTTTTTTTTAGTAATCTCTATGCCCAAAGTGGGGCTCAAGCTCATGACCCTGAGAGCAAGAGTCACATGCTCTACTGACTGAGCCAGCTAGGCACCCCATATCACTAAGGCTTCCTGTTTCCCTCTTTGACATGTCTCTCACATTTTCCCTTTCTTGTTTAAGCTCTTTGCTGAAACTTGTCTTGGGTCCTTGTCCCTCTGATCAGTCCTCTTGTCATGGTCCATGGATCGTGCCCTGTCTTCGACTCATTGTCCTTCCAACGAGTCACTTAGACCTCAGTTTCATAATGCTCCCCTCACCAAGGGCATAGTAGGCCCCCCACCGTCTCAAGGCAAAATCCCCTGCCTGGTATTCACGTCCATGTATCTAACCAACTTCAGTTCTTGCAACCCCAAACACATCTTCTCCTCTGGTCTGCTTTCCCAGAACCTGTACCCTGCCCTTGGTGTAACCAGACCTGCATCTTCTTAGCTCATTCTAAATGTCTTCTTTCCTTCCACCTGCTCAGCTGAAGCCTACTCATCTCAAGTCCCACCTTCCTCACGAAGTCATCTGTGATTACTTCAGACTTCATTGATCTCTCCAATGCACTTGGAGCCAATCATATAAATCACAGTTTAACACTTGACAGTAGTGGCCACAACGACATACTAAGTGCTTGCTAATTGTCAGGCATCAAGCTAAGTACTTTCCACGAAGGTGGCAGATGCCAGTAGTAGTCCTGTCCTCCACATGAGAACAGTGAACACAGAGAGGGAAAATGATAGGCCAAAGAACTTGTGGCAATGGTGGAATTAGGATTTGAACCAAGAACTTCAACACTATATCCCATGCTACTGTGTCCAGTCCCCAACACGTCTTTCTGGTAGTTCTGCTGGTGTTATTTTTTATCTTCTTTTTTTTTTTTAAAGATTTTATTTATTTATTTGACAGAGAGAGAGATCACAAATAGGCAGAGAAGCAGGCAGAGGGAAAGGAGGAAGCAGGCTCCCTGTTGATCAGAGAGCCCGACGCGGGGCTCGATCCCAGGACCCTGAGATCATGACCTGAGCTGAAGGCAGAGGCTTTAACCCACTGAGCCACCCAGGTGCCCCTATTTTTTATCTTCTTAAGTAGAATGTAAATCCTTTGAGGTTGGAGACCATGTTCTATACTTCTCTTCCTTGACAGTACCTTGCCTAAGGCTGCTTAAAGAGCAACAGCTCAACAAATCTTTAACTGGCTAACGGCAATTTATCCTAGCAATTTGTCCAACACTGTGAGGGCCAAACAAATTCTCTTCCTTTACAAAGATTTAATCAAACCAAAAGAAGAAAAGAGTGAACACACAGCAGTGTAATGAACCAATAATTGTTCTCACCCTAAGTGTTATAGGAATAAAATCATCCTTACCATACTCTGGGATGGTCTGATATAATGCTCTTGGTTTTTAAGTGAAAACAGGAAAATCAGTTAAATTCATTAAGTCAGGATCACTCATCCCAACCCCCGGGATCCATTCCAGTTAATGGAGGTCCTTATATCCCTAGTGGGCAGGCAAGCTGTTTTCTTTGCTTTGAACGGAAACAGTTCTTACTTGATTTGGTTACTTACTACACTTTATGCATCTTCATGCATTAAGATGATGGCAGTGGCATTGGAGATAGTCAAATGAAAATGGCCGTGACTTCCACCCCCACATCTATCTCCTGCACTAAGTGTATGCAAGTTGGCCAGGAATCAGGGAGAAAATGCTCTTAAGTGAGTGCCTAGGGGCCCGCCCCATGGGCTGTGCTGCAATCAAGGGGTCATTTGTGAAGGCCTGGAATCGCCATTTACGAAAGGAGCTCTCCAAGTCAGCAGTTCTGGGCTTGCACATTCGATTTGCTGGTGACCACTTAAAACCTCCCCCAGCCTCAGTCTCCATGTCTGTAAATTGGGATGATGATAACCTCAGGAGCTTGTGGTGAGAATTATGAATGATGTAAGGGGTTCAGCACAGCACCTGACACCTTGTGACAGCTGCATAAATGCCAATCATTATTTTATTTGGACAGTAACGCAACAGCAGTGAGTTGTGTCAGGTTAGCCACGGCTCGCCAAACTTTAAGAGAGGGTAAGAGCATGAAGAAAACCCAGCGTACTCATCCCTAAATTACTGAGAACTTACTGGGCGTCCTGTTAGTCCCCGGCACAGGGGGAGGGCCTCCTGAGAAAACCAAGTGTGGGTGCACTTCCTGCCATAAGCCTTTCCAGGTGGCTGGCGAGACAGAGCTCACAGGCAAACCCAACAGGCAGCTAATAGATGACGGCACCGGCTTTAGGAAAAAAAGGGCTCAGGAGCGAGGGAAAGAGGACGTGCACAGGGAGGGAGGGCTCTGGATAGAGGTGGCCACACTGAAATGCTGCAGTGTGACCCTGTGGTTCTCTCTGGGCGGGGCTCAGCTCGGAGGCCAGGACAGGCCGCGGTGGGAGGCGGGGCAGGTGGACAGTTCACGTTACTGGGTGGGGGAGCTCACATTATTGGGGGTGGGGGGCAGCTCACATTATTGGGGGGGGCAGCTCATATTATTGGCTCTTGGTGGAGAGCTGGCTGTCAAACCTTTTTTTCTTCCCCAGTGACCAGGCCAATTCCATAGCCCTGTCTCAGAAAACATCCCCTCAGGCTAAAAAACTGGGCCAAGGTGGAGGAGGTAAAGCCAGTGTGGAATAAAAGCAGCCAAATCCTTCCTACAGAGACTAACTACAGTGCTGCCCTGATAGCATTTTCAAGGGGGGAAGGCATTTGCCTCAACAACAAATGCTGTTTTTCTGAACTAAAGATCCATCCAGGGTCCCCTTTAATTAGAAAGCCACAAACTCTGCAAATTATTACATCCAAAATTAAATAATGTGCAGCACTTTGACTTAAAGTTACCCTGCGGAATAAAGGGAAAGAAATCACACACCAGGCCAACAACAGGAAGCTGACTACATTGGCCGGGAGGGGTGACAAGGCAGGACGAGGACGGGATATCCTGTAGAAGGGGCGAAATCAAAGCTGACCTGACCTGGAACTCTGTGGTTATTCAAACAAAACAATGATTTCAAACCCAATAAAACCAGGCAAAGCAGAACCCAGATTTTTCACACCAGGCCAAAGGAATGACTTTCAGATTTCCCAAACATGTCTGGAGTAATACAACTGTGTGTTTTCCAGTTATTCCTGGCGACACATTCTGTTGAAACTTCTACTTTAAGTTCATAAGATTGTAGCACCATGTTTTAGGAGCAAAAGTAAAGGAGAGGTACAAGGCACAAGAAGTCACAAGATGTCTCATCTGAAATGCATAGTGGTGAGCCGGGAATCTGAGAAGGAAGGAAGGAGGCACTGAGGAGAAGAGGGAGGAGTGCTGTCCCATCAGAGATATGGGTGGAGGAAGAACAAGTTCAGCCAAGGAAGACAAGAACCAAGGGCCAGAGGCAGGGCCTGGACACACTGCACAGACAAGGACCGATGAGCTGGGCGTGGATCCGAAGTCTGGTGTGGCTGACTCTATGGAAGGGATACTCAGGCTGAGGGGTGAGGAAGGTCTCAAGGGAGGCCCAGGATGGAGGACCAGACAGAGGAGGATGCAAGGTCCACCAGTGGGTTTTGAAAACCTAATCAGGACCCCCAGCCTCCAGGGAGAACGGGGGATGAGGCTGCAGCCAGGGCACTAGGCCTGGCATCCCGGAGCTGAGGAAGGGGAGGCAGGAGGTGAACCGGGAAGGGCAGCACAGCCCTGTGGGGAGGAGAACAGAAAGCCAGCTGTGACACTTCTGCAACCCGTGGGGGAGCCAGCAGGTGAGGGGAGGCTGCTCTGGTGGCTTGTCTCCCCACCACACTCCTCCCAGTGGTGACCCCTGGCAACCCAGGAGAACGGCCCCTGGCAGCACGAAAGACCGAAATGCACTAGCATCTCCCGAAATCATGGGTATTTGGTTTCCTTCCTTTCAGGAAGGAAATCTAAGAACCACCAAGAGAACTTTGCTTATAGACTGCATTGGGGGAGGCTTGTTTTAGTGGTTCTCTTGGGTGGAAGTGGGTAAAGGAGGAATCTTGCTAGCTATTCTAGAACTATTCTAGAACCGTGGATCCTTCCGGCTTTCCAAGAGCCAAAAGAGAAGTAAAAATCATAATAAAAATTCTGATTCACAGCCCCTGTTGGATAGACACTACCTTTGTGGACTTTTATGCAGAATAACAGAAAAGAAAGCAGTGTGTCAGGCTCTCTAACCAAGTGTATGCTGCTGTTCAGGGTGGTGGGAACTCAGACCTAAGTAACAAATGGGTGTCTGGGATGCAGCTCAACACAAATTATTCCAGGAATCCAGCCACCCCCAGAAGGGGCAGCGGGCCTGGTTCAGTCTGACATCATGCCACAAAGTGAGCTAGGCAGTGAGGACAAGCACTGGGGCTGGGGAACTGCTTGGGAACAGCCGGTGGTCATATCGAGGCTTTGGCGGGAGTTAGCAAGAAATCAAAGGAACAGAGGATACGCAGAAGACAATAAACCACTTTGGGGCTGCTTTTTCCTACTGCTCCCACACAGTGCCGGTGCCACTGGGGAGACCAGCGTGCTGCTGCTGTGTGCCTTCCTTCAGCTGCAAGAAATGGAGGCTTCCAAATGTGGGGCAGTTTTCATCAGCACTGCCTGCCCCTGATTATCCAGATGATGCAAATGAAGGAGTTCCTTCTGCCAGCAAAGCAAGAGGAGGAAGCCAAGTGACAGTTTTGATGTTTGATGGCAGTCTACAGTTCCTATTTACACACTTTAAAATCACAGAGGGTGACCATCTGCTTCCTTCTTGCTGATTACTAAGAAACATGGGATGCACAGACCAAGGACATGCTCTTGACCATTCAGAAACAACCGCCAAATTGCTCTGCCCAAGACAGCACAAAGGAGAAAGACACCCACACGGAATAGAACACGTGACTGCCCAGTGCAGATAAAGAGGAAAGCTATTCACAGGAGCGGGCTGTCAGTGATCAGGGCTTACAGTGGTCCCATCTGTTTCCCCCGGGGGCTGTCAGGGTGTGGAAGGAGTGAGTCCACCTCCTTCCTGTAGTTTTAATCTTAAAAGAGAGTCGGGGGTAGGCAAGGGTGAGGTAAAGTCCCGTTATTTTCGCTGTGATCTCTGGCTTTCCGCATGTTCTTTCTGTGTGGAAAATGGATGGTGTGCACAATTCATCTCCCTTTCCCGGGCAGAATGACCCACCCTCCCTGGCGGTCAACCTGGCCCCTGAAGCTCCAGGGTGGCTCGGCAGATAAACAAAGCATCCCTTTGGAAATGCCACGGAAGCCCAGGGCTGGAAGCAGCAGAATACCAATGAAGGCGCTTTTCTGCCTAGTGACGGAAGTGTACCAAACTGGGGACCAGGGAGGCTGGATCAGAACCAGGCTGGGTTCTGGCAAGCGCCCCGCGAGCTCAGCGGGAGGGCTGGCTCCCACCCGGCTGAGGGCAGGACGTTCTGCCCCCCGAGGCTCCCCAGGCTCTCACCAGACAGCCCCTCGGGGCAGATCGTAAACTCTGGGGGGGCGGGAGGGTCAGTCCAAACAAACAAGTTTCCTGCTCCTACTTAAAACAATGGCTGCTTTGGAAAGGGTTTGCTTTTCGTCAAAGGATGGTTTGCTTCTCTAGTATGGGAAGAATTAGATTAAATCCAATGATTAAAAGGGTTCCCCTCCCACCTCCCCTTCCCTGACATTTGCCGTTCAGGTCACAGCACTGTGTGGGAATTGCAATGCTGTTGTTGACAGAGAACAAGAAACGCATGTGCCGACAGGGGCAGAGGGAGGGCATCTCATGGTGAGATCAGCCTTGATGTGCCACCGGATTACAGAGGCCTCGATGAGGCTGATTAATAATTCTGCAGGAGCCCTTGAGCTGGAAAGCTGGCGGTCTGAGTCTGATAATCCCCAGTCATTGTAATACAAAGGAAGGACAGAAATTGAATTCACAGATCTGAATTGTTGAAATTCAGAATTTGAAAGAAACAGGGATAGCTTCTTCCTGACTGTGTTTGTCAACCTAGCTGCCTCCTTGTTTGTATTAAATGGCTACTGTGCTTTTTGAATCCAAAATCTGATTATATTTAATTAGTACAGGCATCTGGGATTTCTAATACACAAAGAGTTATTAAAGTAACAAATCTTTCTAAAATATGTTCACCATGAAAGAATGTGTAAATTTATGCAGTAACAATTTTTTAACATGAAATAATTAACATGAAAACTGCAACAATTATGAATTCTTCGCAGTCTAATTTATACGCGAATTTGCCTCTAGATAATAATCTATTCAACTTAAATCTGCAATACTGGGAGCTTTTGAACAGACACATTTTTCTTCTTCTATTTAATACACAAGCCTAAACTCACAGTGGGTCTTATATAAAGTCACAGAAGCCCTGGTTTCTACACACATTCCAAAGATCCAAAGATTAAATTGCCTTGACATTTACTTCCCCAACAACGAACCCGTCATTAACTTAGAACTTAAAAAAACCAACCAACGCACAGAGCAACTCTGTGTTCCTGTCTTTGTGATGATTCAGATCAGGAGAGGAGAGGGTTAAATAGGCAGGTGACCTGGCTGGGAGTGGTTAGGGAAAGACCAAGAGGGTGTGTGCTCTGCAGCAGGCTTGCATGTGTGTGTCTGTGTGTGTGTGGGGGGGGGTGAGGAGGAGGGAGGGAGGGAAGGAGGGAGGGAGAGAGAGAAGGAAAAATGGAGGGAGGGAGTGCGAGAGACACACAAACAGCTACTATCAACCCACTGGATCAATAGTCGTGCTATTACTATTACTATGACTAACTATAACTGTACAACTATCAGCTCAGCATTTGCTTTGTATTAAGTGCTTTACAAATATTCCCAGGAAAGCCATCCAACAATTCTGTGGTGTAGATAACTATTATTATCCCTGTTGTCAGAGGAGGGAACGAAGGCTCAGAGAGGTTAAGGACCTCGTCCAAAGTTTACAGCTAATTAGCAGTGATGCTAAGATTCACACCAAGATCATTTGATTTCATGTGTCGTGCTCTTAACCAATCCAGAGAGAGAGAAAGAGTGTGTGTGTGAAGGAAAGTGAAAAAGCAAGGTCTGGCTATCCAGAAAGACGTGAAGCTAAGTGCTGCCAGGAGCAGCAGGAAGGAGTGACTAATACCAACAGCTTCCTCTCTGGTCCTCACAACCAATACCAACCCTCGCTCAACCCTCGATGAGAAAGCTGAGGCTCACTGAGGCGAGAGGTTATGCAAAGTCCACGAGCAGGAAGAGGCAGAGTCGGGATTTGAACCCAGACCATCTAGCTCCAAAGCTCCTGCACTTCCCATTACCCCAGAGACAATCTCGAGGTGTGCAGCGGGTGCTGGAATAGCAAACCATCCTCACGGTATCTGACGCCCAGAGAGAGCTGTGCCCGGAGAGCAGGACAGCATGCCTGGGAAGAGGACATGACAGTGATTCGGGCTGTTTTCACTGCCGTAAACAGGTATCTATTAAGTACCTACTATGTGTTCTCTGCTGATCTTCAGGCCAAATTACCTCTCCAGAGAAGCAGCGAGACTGGGCCCACAGACACTCGGGAGAATTGCTACAACAGTGTCCGTGTACTGGTGTGTGTGCACGTGCACGTGCATGCACGACCATCAGGGACACTGCTGAGAATGCCCACCAGACACCCAGCTGACAAGAGGGAAAGCAGGAGAGGCGGCCTGGACGCAGGGGCAGTTCTCAGCAGAGAAGGCAAACACGAGAAGGAAAGTCTGCTGGCGTCTCTGGCTGGCTGTGCTCAGGCTGGAGGGGCCCTCTGGGCAGCAGGTAATACAGAGCTGTGACTGGCCAGACAAATGGAGCTGGCTGGAAAATCAACTAGTTTTGTTTTTTTTTTTTTCTCTGCAAAGACTGATTCTTAATCTTTATTGATTACCAGCAGTCTTTTTTTTTTTTTTAACATTTTGTTTTTAGGTGAGGAAGATACTTTTCAAGGACAATATACACCAAACACAAAAAGTTCAGGTTGTAGGAATGGTTTTTATATTCCACAACCCTCGAAGAGCTTTTGCAGACAGCTCATGTAGTTCTGCGCTAATTATGTGAGGTAATTATTTTCATGTCTCCCTTTCACAGATGCTAAAACTGAGGCTCACAAAGGTCAAGATTTGTAAGTGACAGAGTTAATTCGAACCCAGGCCGTGTAACTTCGAATCTTAGGCTCCCCAGTCTCACAGGTCCCATCCGCAGCCCGGAGGGAAGTACACCACCAGCAAATAACACAGTTACCCCGTATTATCCCTTTAAAGATATGCCCACAAAGTCCATGGGCAGTATCTACAAATGCTAACTAGGCTTGTAGGACTAACGGTTCTCTTTACTTATTTATTTGTTTGTTTTTCTAAAGATTATTTATTTATTTGAGAGAGAGAGGGAGAGAGTACAAGTAGGGGAAGGGGCAGAAGGAGATGAAGAAGCCGACTCCCCGCTGAGCAGGGAGCCTGACGCGGACCCGGGATCATGATCTGAACTCAAGGCAGATGCTTAACTGACTGAGCCACTCAGGAATCAGTTTTTAAAAAAATTTTAAAAAGATTTATGTATTTATTTGAGAGAGAGAGAGAGTTAGCATGAGTGAAAGGGGCAGAAGGAGAGGGAGAGAGAATCTCAAGTAGACTCTGCTGAGCACGGAGCCCCACATGGGGCTCGATCTCATGAACTTGAGATGATATCTTGAGCGGAAACCAAGAATTGGATGCTTAACTGACCATGCCACCCAGGGGCCCTTAATAGTTCTATTCCTGGGATTTATCCAAGAGATAGGAGGACATCTGTCTACTACCATGGCTGCCTAATTCATAATGGCCCCGAATCAGAAATACCAGTGGAAGACAGAAACGGTTGTATTTGTAGAGTAGATTACGGCTCAGCCATAAAAGGGAAAGAACTGATGAACCTGGATGAACCTGGATGAACATGGATGAACCTGGATGAACCTCATGGACACAGCGGTGGGAAAGAAGCCAGACACGGGGGAGTAAGACTCTACGGCTGGGGTATGTGAAGTTCCACTACCGGCAGAAGGATTTCTGCTGACAGAGGCGGGGACAGTGGCTACCTGCTCGGGTGGCTACTGGCTGGACGCGGCTTGCAGTGGGCTTTTGGGGCGCTGGCAGTGTTCTGTCTGCATCTGCAGGTGGTTTCAGGGGCAGACAAATGTGTAAAAACTTACTGAGTTGTACATTTCAGATTTACTCATTTTATTGTATGTATGTTATGGCTCAATAAAAAATAAGTGTCCACAAAAGCAAGTCATTCTTATCCATAAGCCAAGTCTAACCAAACTTGTTAGGTTTAAATCACGACTAGTCAGTGCTGAGCTTTCTGAAAGCTTATGAAGAAGAAAATGGAGTTGGTCAAGAATTCTCCCCCTGCTTTCCTGTGTGTTTGCGTGAGCTCTGAAGGAACTGACGGTTGGAGGGGCTGGGAGTCTTAGAGGGCAGGGCCTAGCAAGAGCCGCCCATGCTGGTGGTTATGGGAGGAGGTGAGGTGTGGACGTGTGAGCACAGACAGACAGACAGCGGAGCCTTGGGGAACCCGTGGCACAGGCAGGGGTAGGGAGGTGGCTGAGGGTGGACCTCAGGTGATGGTGCAGGTGGGGGTGAGTGGCGAGGCAGGGAGTGGATGGAGGTGCTGGGAGGTGAGCACCGTGGCAGCGGTACCCGGTGAGAGACTGGACACTGCACTGGGACGTACTACTGCAAAGAGCTCAAGTTTAGCAAACCCAAAGCCAAACTCACCCTCCTTCCCTGAAAATGAGCTCTTCCTAGCCTCGCTCATTTCTGTTTCTGGCAAGTCCATTCTCATGACACGTGCATTTGACTACATGGGCATTATCTTCGCTTCCTCTCTCCCCTTCCAGCACAGTGTTTGAACCTTCCCATTGGGTCTATAGTCCATTCTTGCACGTGTTTATTCCCCAATGACTGTCTTGTGCAGGATAACAACAGGAGTAGTTATTTGCCACCTGCCATGTTCTGGGCACTGTGCTAATTAGCACTTTACAAGTATTGTTTTTAGATATCTTGGCAAAAATTAAAGCACAAAGCAGGTAAAATATATTTCCACCTTACAGATAAGCAAACTGAGGTCGGGGAAAGTTCAATAACTTGGCCAAGGCCCCAGGCGAAGGTTTTATGTGGCTTGGGTGCGGCGCCTGTGAGTCCCTCTGCACGCTTGCACACCGCCCCAGTGCAGTCTCAGGCTTCCTTAGATCCGCAGCTCCTAGCAAAGTCCCCTTCCCAGACAAGGCATTCAAATAATTAACACTGGCACTACTCAGAGACCCTGACTGGACAGAATTTAGCAAAGCGTTTGTGACCACAGAAGATCTGCGGTCGTGACGGAGGGAGATGTACAGGTACTAGAGAGCAATACCAAATAATTTCGACTTGCCTCTAGAAGGCTGTTGGCAGAGGACCACCCTCACAGGCTCTGACCCTGCTCTTGACCTTCTACCCGACACAGGCTTCTGCTTACAGTCCAGCGGGGTAGGGGGTGGTAGGAGGAAAGGAACACAGAAAGGGCCGTTTAACACATGTCCAAATTTCAATTCTACTTGTGCCCTGGGAAATGTCACTGCATCTACCCAGGGCAGGGGGGATGGAGACAGACATTTCAGCGTGCCCTTAGATGGGAAACCCACAGCCGTGTTGAAAAACAACTGTCCCTCCCAGTCCCCAAATACCTGTGTTTGGCCCTTGCTTCTCAACACTGCCCACACTTCCGTAATCAAGATTTGTCCTGGCCGTGGCCTGTGGGTATCGTAAAACCTGACTTGTAAATATTATCCGGCACATGGACCAGCTGTCTGGAGGAGCTGGCTGATCCCAGCAGGAGCGTCAGCACGCGGCACGCATGCCATCTGCAGAGCACACGAGCAGATACACACCGGCCGGGCCCTTTCTGCCTCATAAAGAGGCCAGGGCAGGCCAGACCCTCCGGAGGAATTTTACAAACAGCTGGGTTGTCCCAGAGCTGGAAAATGAAGCTCTTTTAAACTCCCTCACACATGCACATCAGAAGCTTCCCCTTAAAAACTTTCCCAGAAAAATAAAGGGAAAAAGGGACTCACGCCTAATTTTAGTTTTTAGTTTTTGTTTCTGAAATGACTGTCTTGATGAGGGGCAGTCAGTACCGCTGATGAGAGCAGAAGCAACAGCACTGGCCATACCTAGACTCAAATCCTGCCTCGGCCCTTTGATTAGCTGTGTGACTTTGTACAAGTTACGTAACCTCTCTGGGTCTATTTCCATCATTTTCCTCCACAGTCTTCACATTTACCCTCTCGGACCTGGCTCTTGGTAGGTATCCTGCAAACGCCCCAGCTCCTTCCTTTCCCTCTCCTGCAGGAGACTGTTTCTTTTATTCTCTTTGCAAATCTTGGAGCCCCACAGTCTTTGTTTTTCCCCAAGTTCAGTTCTCCACATGTTTACTTCTCCTTTCTTATCTCTTTCCAGTGTTTAGCACAGATGTGAAGATATTTGTGAAAGGGAAGAGAGAAGCAAAAAGAATTTTAAGAGGGATGGGTGAGACTCTCTATTTGGAAGTTAAGCAAAGGAAACACGGTACAAAGGGTACGAAGCTGATCCTTCAAAAGGCGTCAGGACAGCAGGTAGGACAGTGGTGGTGGGGGTGTGGAAGCCACCAGAAGGGGGATGGGGACCGCCGGCGGGGGATGAGGGTGGGATGTGATGGCCAGCATCGAGGGTGGCCAGCGTGGCCCCGCTCCACAGAAGTGTGCTGTTAGGGAAAGCAGTGAGGGGCTCTCACACGCCTTCCCCTCAGGCGCCAGGCACCCAGGGCCACAGCCGGAGGAGCCCACTCCATGAACTAAACCTCCAACCCTGTCAGCAGCACCCCTGCCCACATCCTAGGTTTCTGCCCTACAACCTTCTGGATGGTTCAAGGCCAGAATCTGTAACCACAAATTCCACAGAGTCAGAGTCTGGGAGAAGGGGAGGGACAAATCCTGGACTGCCCCATCTGGCCCCAGGACTCTATTCTCACATGCAAGGATGTTTTCATGACCATCTGCCAAGCTGACTCCAATCTCACCCTGTCCCGAATCAAATATTCATGTCTCCAAATCTTCACCTGCTCCCCCTCCTTCTGGGTCTGTGACTTGGGATGTGATGGGTTTGCCGCGAGGTGAACTCTCAAGTAGGGCCAGGTCTCAGGCCCCCTCAGCTCACCTTGACTCAAAATCATGTCTACACTTCTCTCTGGACGACCAGTGCCAATCACAGCTGCCCGTGTGCCTTTGATTAGGGACATGGCGTGCCATCTGGCCCCGCAGTAGCGTGTATGTGTGTGCGTGCACGTGTGGGCACGCTCGCGGTATGGGCATTTGGCTCCAGGACAGGAACTGCCATGTGTTGGGGACATTCAAATAGCCGAGCTGTCTGACCAACATGTGACTGAGCATTTGGATGGTATCTGCACTAGCCAGGGTCTTCGTTTAACCATTTCCCCCATCACTCAAGACTGCTGAGAACGATGAGGGAAGAACTGGTGTGAAATGAAAGAATTTAAGAAGAAAGAAAGGATGGGAATTTCAGGGTGGCCCTTCTGAAATCCAGTAGAAGGCACCGTCCTGTAATATGTCCTAGTCACCACTCAGTCCTGCTCAGAAGGCCTAGGCGTGCTTACGAGCAGCCGCTACAGAGCCCACCGCCTCCTTCAGATGCGAGTATTACGTTCTACAGGACAAGCCTACATTTGACTAGCACGTGTAATTCCACACATTTACCTGTTGCCTGCTGTGTGCAGATCCAGGACGGCAGAAAATAACCGCGGGAATTCCCTCCCTGGCATCAGGTGCTCTCAAAGCAGCCAAAAAGCTCCCTGCTGGAGTGGCTGCTGCTGGTTTGGGATGTGTTTAACCTGCCGTCTGATTTCTACAAGTCTCTGGGGGAGGGAGAATGGAGGCAGATGATCTAGAGGGGGTGGGCTGCTCGAGGGACACTGCTATTTTCTATCCTTCTTCTAGATCCCTTTTCTGCTCTTCTCCTGGCTCTGGACCCAGCTGTACTCATCAGTGGGCTCCTCTGAGCTTGGGCTTCCCGCCAGGTTGGGCAGGTTGGCCTGGAGGAGGCCCGAAGAGTGAGCTTGGGTACAAATTGCCTGATCCATGCCTGGCTTTTCTCTGCCAAATGTGGCCTCTTGTTCTTAGCTCTGGTGGCGGCTCCATACCCACTGCCCTCTGGCCTCTGGCCTTGGTGGGTGGCTGTGACTTACTAGCTCTAGGATATCACACTCTGCCATGTTGGTTTTCCCAACTTGGCCCATGCCTTTCTGAATAACTCCTTTACTAAATTTTCCAATGAGCCTGTTTCTGTGTTCTACTGAGACTTCGATAGAATGATGAGCTATTATTTGACTTATCTTTTGGCCTTCCACAGTCCTCGGTCCCCAAAGGCAAAGTGTCCCAGGCATGGATGTGAGGAGGGCAGCCTGAGCCAGGAAGACCACATTGGTGGACACTCACTTTCCAGAAAGCAACATCTTGTCCATCTACTGAACCCACTACAGCCTCCCACCTGCAGAGCTATCAGATTCCTGCCAGATCAAGGAGAAAAACCTCAGCCAAAGAATTCCACTTCAAATATTTTCTGGAGGAAGAGCAGAGAAGGAGAGAGGAAGGGCCATGCAGTAAGCCACTGTTCTCAAGAATGTGATCACGAGCTATCCTATTGAAATGCCCACCTTGTCTTGCTGTGTACTCGTTGTCTTCAATCAATCTGGCCAGTCCAAAGTCAGCAATCTTGCATATTAGTCCATTCCCCACTAGAATGTTTGCCGATCGCAGATCCCTGTGGATGTAATTCATGCGCTCAATGTAAGCCATTCCTGCAGCAACCTGTGGGGACCAAGGAACAGGACACACATCACACCGTGACTTGATGTACCTACACGGCACTAAACCTGAGGCGGAAGTCAAAGGGCCACGCAACCTACCTGTGCTGCCATATCCACAAGGTTTGGTAATTTCAGAGCTCTTCCTTCACCATCTTTTAAGAAATCAAGTAGACTTCCTGTGAACAAAATATAAAATCATTTCAATTTATTCTGAAAGACAAAAATGCCTGACAAAGGGTTGTATTTGGTTTTCTTATTAGAAGTAATGAGGTGATTGAATGAATAATGCCATCGATGAAGAAAAGATTTATACAAAAAAAAAGTGGGTAGAAAAACTCTGTGCATTGAGAGGCAACAGTTTAATCTTTCAGAAACAAACAATGGTGACTCCATTTCTAAGGACAACGAAGGTTTGATAAAACCACAATACATGGGACATAGTTCCCTTTATGTCACGAAGAAGGACACGTGGGGATACACGGGGACCTGTGGGGAGCTGCACCATTTCAGCCTCATCCCCCAGCAGCCCCAAATGGAGAAGGGACATGGGGAAGATGATGCCCAGCCTTGTGGTTCTCAAAGTGTGGTCCCAGGACCAGCAGGGATAGCACCCCTTGGGGAATTTGTTAGAAATGCAAGCTCTTGGGTTCTATCCAAGAATCAGGATCAGAAACTGGAGGCTGGGCCCAGAAACCTGTATTGTAAGAAGCCCTGAGTGATTCTGACACATGGCAAAGTTCGAGAATCACTGGCCTTGCTTATTTACAGATTTTAAATCAAGGAAAGAATATCTGAGGAATATAGAGTGGGGCAGGTAGCTCCCCCTACTAGATCGGGGCCGCCCAGGCCTTGAGGATAACTGAAACCAGGAGCTCAAGACCAACACCAGGGCTGAAACAATCATGCGCAGAGGCTGGAGGCTTGTAATGGTCATTCGTGATTGCTTTCATGCTTTAATCACAAAGTCATTTACCAAATAACCCTGGACACAAAGGACAAAGAGTCTGCCAGGAAAAAAAGAATTCCAAATATATTTAAAAAGAAAGTACATGGAAAGGAAAAATTACACTGGTGTCCTCTGATGTGCAATGCGCTGCCTTTTAAGGTTATTTCTTGTTTATCTATTTTTCCAAAACAAAGTGATCTTTGGCCTTATCCCTGGCAATAATGCTTTGATTAGAAAGACAGAGAGAGGAGGAGAATAAAATGTGCTCTTTGGGACTCCTGGGTAGCACAGTCAGTTGAGCGTCCGTCCAACTCTTGGTTTCAGCTCAGGTCATGATCTTGGGGTCTTGAGATTGAACTCTGCATCAGGCTCTGTATTCAGTGTGGAGTTGCCTGACACTCTCTCCTTCTCCCTCTGGCCCCCTGACTTGTACTCTCTCTATCTAAAATAAATAAATAAATCTTAAAAAAGAAGGTGCTCTTTAAAAGCATGTCTTTCTTTATCTGATATTTAAGAAGGATGCTGGAAAAACAAAGGTGCTGAGAAGATGGAGATTAAACTGAGCCCAGAGACCTGTGTCTGATATTAACTGTTCAGCCTTGAGAAAGGAAATTTAGCCCATGGCATTCGAAATGATAGCAAATGATCACAGCCTCCCACACCATCCCTGATATTAAAAATGAATGCTTTCATTATGGCCAGGAGCTGGGACTCCTGACACGTGCAGTGTGCAGAACGTGTTGCATTTCATAAGGATCTGGGGGGGCAAACTCAAGGTCATGGTCTGTTTTAAAAATTTTTCATTAATGAGCACACAATTTGTGCTTCCTGACAGGAATGTCTGACTTATGAAGAAACCAGGAAAAAAGCAAGCAGGCACCGCCATTGCCTTCCCCAGAACAAACCCTGTGGGTCAACTGTGAGGTGGGGCCCAACCTTTATTCATGTACTCGGTGACAATGTAGATAGGCTCCTCAGACACCACGGCGTAGAGCTGGACCAGCTTGTCGTGTTTTAACTTCTTCATGATCTGTGCCTCCTCAAGGAAGGACTCCGGGGACATTGTGCCTGGTTTAAGAGTCTTTATGGCTACTTTTGTGTTTCCGTTCCAGGTACCTGCACACATCCCACAATAGTAAGTCAAATCCAAGATCCTCTTTTAATGGGGAAAAAAAACCTTTTAAATCAATAGCTACTCGCATAAAGTTAGAGTTTAACTTAGAAAAACATAATATCTTTTTTTTTTTGTTGAGCAAGGACAATCAAATGTAAGGACTCTGTCAAATATTTTCAACAGGAAAAATGTGTTTCCTTATGGCTATATGGTTTATAATTCTTTCAACTTTTTTCTTATTTTGATACATGCTGCTTTCCTTTTCTGGCGCTCACCCATGTGATTACAAATTGGTACCAAAAGCTCTGGCCATTTCTTTACAAGGACGGAAGTCCAATGGTTAGAACAGGCCCCACCATCCCATAGCTATCCCTTAGGCAGTAGAGTGAGCATGGAAGAAACTAGATTTAGTTCCATTTCATGAAGTGTGCCATTAAAAAAAAAACCATGGCAACACATTGAAGATGCCTGGAGATTACCTCTAGACTTAACTGTCTTCAGTGGACGGGCTACTTGACTGAGTCCTTGAACAGCTGATACAGAAGTAAGATTATAAGTATGCTGATAAGCATTGGCAAGAAGCTCACAGTCTACTTGCCCCATACTTCAACCAGGTAAGGAAAGGAAGGTAAGGAAAATTCCTCAGGTTACTGATGGTCAGTCCCAAGAACAATAGCTTCTATCAGTTAAGAGTGGAAAAATTAATCAGCAGCTAAGAGGGAAGAGAAATATTTAGGCATAGCATGTTAAAATCAAGTAGGTACAGAGATAGGCCTGGTTTATGATCATTGGTTGCCTCATCTGTAAAATATAGGAATGGAACTGGATTATCTTTTGAATCTCTTTCAGTCCCAAAAGTAAGAAAAAAGAATGTAGGTTCAATGTGTATTCCACTATTAGTCTTGTGACTTTGACTTAAATCTCTAAGGGAAACAGAAAAATCTGCGAAGTTAGATTACACCTTTTCTATTGAGAAAAGAAAACTGGTTTAAATTAAGATTAATTTTTATATTGAATATAATTGATTTTAGAATTGAAAAATTCTGTAAACTTTTGTTACCCTTTTTCAAGACATGGTTCATATAATTACAACATGCAACCTACAAAAATCTAAGTTATGAAAGGACAGTGGCTTAAGAAGAGTTCATTCAAACCTTATAAAATATCTGACCACTAAATGTAATGGAAGATCTGACAATCTATAAGTGGTTTTTGCTCTTTGAGTGCTGTTAGCATCCCAAAATTTTAAATAGAGATTTTCTTCTCTAATAACAACCCAGTTAGTCTCACTGGCATTCCATCCTGATCCTGAACACCAAAACATGATGTTTTATGTTCAGTGGGAGACAGATTCTTAATAATATGGCATATGATTTAAAGTTGATAATTATGGGGCGCCTGGGTGGCTCAGTGGGTTAATGCCTCTGCTTTCGGCTCAGGTCATGATCTCAGGGTCCTGGGATCGAGGCCTGCATCGGGCTCCCTGCTCAGTGGGGAGCCTGCTTCCCCCTCTCTCTCTCTGCCTGCCTCTCTGCCTCCTTGTGATCTCTCTCCCTCTGTGAAATAAATAAACAAAATCTTAAAAAAAAATAAAGTTGATAATTATGAAGTTTTGAAAATAAATTTTTGTATAATGTCCGATTCTTCCTGACTGTGTAAGTGACCAAATTAAAATCCTTGGCATCCGCAACTTCAATTACAAACTGGGCGGATGAGGGAGAGGAAGGTGATATAAAGATATTTACATACACTTATTATATAGTAGCTTACACATACATATATTAAATGTGTATGTCTGAGCATCTATCTCTGACCTTAGTGCTGTATCTACATCTTATACTTACTCCTTGCCAGGCTCTGTTCCAAGTGCTTTCACTGTGTTAAATCTTTTAATGCTGACCATCCCTAAACACCTGCAGCCACACATGAAAACAGGTACCTATCTTTATTGTTTTTAATTGAACCTAAGAAAGAAAGAAGGAGGATTCCATAAGCACCAACATCTGTCTCACCGACAGATGTGTTTGGGTGGGGCCAAATTCATGAATTTTCTCTAAGCAAAGTTGCAACTGACCCAAAGGGTGTTATAAAAGCAGTGGAGGGGCCGAGGGCAGTCAGCCTTATCAACGACATGACAACCAAAGTAAGAGAAGTAGGAGTGTCTACTGAGCATCTACTATATACAGAGACTCTAAGTGCATTGTTCTATGTAATCCTCAATCTTATGGAGTAGGTGTCATTCCAGTTTTACAGATGAGGGAACAAAGGCTCAAAGAGGTTAAATTAGCCCCTTGTCCATGGTTAATCAGCTAGTAAAGGTTCAAATCCAGGCCCATTGAGCAAAAAAGCCCATGGTCTTTCCTTATAGTAACCCATCTATAGTATCTTACCTTCCCAGGTCTTAGGAAGAGGAAACAGACTCTTTTTGTACTGGTTTCTTGTTCTGTGTGTGCCTGCCTTCATTAACCACATGACGAAGGACAGAAAAGTACAGCGAAGTTTTGCCATATTCTCAAAAATCTGAATGTCCTGTGCCTATCTAGCGAGCCAGGTTAAATGTCTTGGTCCCAATGACTGTGTGGATGTTTTTGCCCTAAAGTGTCTTTTTAGTTGGCTTTGAGATGCAGCCAAAATGAAATGTGCCCTCTGCCTTACCAAGCCACACTTCAGCGAAACACCCCTGACCCAGCTTCTTCTCCAGAAACAATGAATCACGTGCAACTTCCCAAGCATCTTTAGCCAATCCAGAAGTTTGTGGGGTACAACTCGATGCAATCACAGTTAAGTTAAAACACAAACCATCAGCTTTCTCTACAGGAAAGGGAATTAATAGAGAAAACACAGTCCTTATAATCCATAATTATGCATGCACTAGGAAAGATGGAAGGTGACTTGCCCTTTAGGGCGGCACTGCCCTGGGCAAACATTTGCACTTGAAAATGAAAGCCACGGCATTTGCGCAGGCTGGAACATTCCTTGTACTATCTTATGGCTTCTGAATTGAAACTCATATCATAGCATAATTTGAGTGATCTGCCAATCTTGACCACTATCTCTGTTTTGGAAGTTCCGGATTTCTGAAATCCAAATCAAATGTATAATTCCCCACTGTTAGTAATTTAAACCTTCTTCCTGGCCATAAAGTCTTTATTTTTCACCTTCCATCTTTGATGTTTGGGACTTCCCAAACGAGAGAGCTAGTAATAGAATAATTGAGTCTCAGCATACCCATCCATACTTCCCCAAACTGCCCATTTCCCAGTCTCTTGATCAACTGCAGGGATTCTCGAGGGATTTCCCAGACATCTTTGGTTTTGACAGACAGATCGGTAAGCCTTGGCATCCCTTTATGACAGGGAACTACTAGGCGGCAGCAGAGACCTGCGGCTCTCTCTGATGGAGTGGGGACAGCAGCAGGAGAGGGAGAGAAAAGCAGAACATGTGAAACAACACTTACAGTCACACAAACCCAGTGAGCACACGGCATTGCTCAAAACAGTGCTACATCAGCAGAGAATGGCACACATCTTGGAAGATTAGACACCAGACGTTGAAACATGCTCATTGGAGGTAGAACAGAGGACATGTTAGATGTGGACTGCTCTGTGCCTCCAGGCATAAATAATATAGGCTACGCACATATACAGGTATAGGTATGACTGTTCTGGTTTCTATACTCACTAAGGAGGAAAATGTTTTCTGCCCAATATGCTAATATCATGTCTCTGGAACCCTGAAAATACTT
This sequence comes from Ailurus styani, assembly GCA_002007465.1. Lineage (NCBI taxonomy): Eukaryota > Metazoa > Chordata > Mammalia > Carnivora > Ailuridae > Ailurus > Ailurus styani. Next base: position 6,123,719 of record LNAC01000039.1, read on the forward strand.
CCATTGATTTCAAAAGGTACATTTGGACGACGGAACGTCAGCATGACTATCCCCTCCTTCTCTAATATCAAGGGTTTAGGGACTTTCTTTGCTTTGAATATATTTAAAGTTGTAACTTCGGTACAGGATTTTTCCATAGAATGTGAGACTGCTATAAACTAGTAAGGCTGAAGATTATACCTGGAAGGGGAAAAAAGGGGTCACATTTCCCTAGGATTTCTCTGGCATTTTAACTGACTCTATTCTACCAGGCAGATAGTCTTGCTTCTTTGATATTTCCTATTAAAAAAAATCTTTATAACAGTCTCTAATGTATAATTTAGAAATATGGTTTCAAGACAGAAAGAAAGGAAACTGAAATCTGCAGAAACTCAAGGAGGTGAAAGCACTCTATTTCCCATGAAAAAGACAAAGGAAAAAAGTTAACACCTATGGGTTATTTGGAATTTTTTTCTTCTCTCTTTTCTTTCCTTCTTTCTTCCTTTCCTTTCCTCTCCTTTCCCTCCCTCCCTCCCTCCCTCCCTCCCTTCCTTCCTTCCTTCCCTCTTTCCTTCCCTTTCCCTTTCCCTTCCTTTCCTTTCCTTCCTCTCCTCCCTCCTTCTTTCCTTTTTTTTTTTTTTTTTCAGAATATACTTTTTAGAATCTAGCAGTGGTGAGAGGGTGGAAACTGCCTGAATGCCAAGTGAAACATCTGTCAGTAAGAAAAGGTAACAAAGCGCGAGGAATCAGGCCAGTGACAAAGGCGGTCTGGTAGAGAGCCTGGCTTGTGAGCTGGACAGAGCCCCGCCCCACCACACCAACTGGAGGCCCCTCAGATCCAGGGAAATCATATGTAGGGTTGTTGTCTTTTCTGTGGGAACCAGCTCTAAGTTACTTTTTACTCCTTTCTTTGTGGGAGGATCAGGTTCTGAGATGTTTAGGCAGGAAATTATTTATGTGTCAATATTTCAAAGACACTTTATGGTGTGGGAGAGAAAAAGAGGGAAGAGGAAAAGCCAATATAAAAACAAATCTAACTTGAGATGGATTTTTTTTTTTGAGATTAAAAAGCATCTATTGCTCTTCATATCCCTTCTCCTTCCAGCTTTATGATGTTATTAAGGTGCCCTTTCCAACACAATATTTTCAAATGATCCAAACCCTGGGGATCCTGCTGATGTCTGGCTGTAATGAAATATATTTCGGCATTTGAAAAATCCTTACACATGCAGGCACTTTGAGTATGTTGCTTAAGCTCGGAGAGATATTCTACTTCATTTCTACTAAATATTTCATTAGAATCCACATAAACTAAAGCTACCCAATGTCCTAATCAACGAGTAACTCCGAGTGTTGTTAATTTTTTCACTTTTTCATTAGTACCCAGGATCAATCGAGAGGTATTTCTTACTGTCATTTTCAAAAGACTGCATTTCTTGGTGCTAAAAAATGGCACACACATATTTTTAAATGAATGTGCATAGAGCAACAGTTGAGATCAAGTCGTGTACTATTCTGGGGTTTTGTTATTGTCTTGAAGAACAATATAAAACATGTATATGTGTGTATGCATCCATATATGTATATGAATGTGTATATGTGTATATATCTATACACACACACATACAGATCACAAAAAAACTATTGGGTTTAAGGTGATATAGATCTGTATATGTACATATGTATGTATATAAAATCCACCTGTGTGTATATGTTATAAAGTGGGATACTCTTGCTAATCTTGGAAAGAAAGTGATCATTTTGACACTTGTGCATAAGACCACATCCTCTACTAAAATGTATAGATGCACACCTATATATTTCTATGAACAACACATTAATAGTGACATTGGGGGTTAGGACAGAGACAGCTCTTACTGACGGTTTATAAGTTGAATGCAATAGCTGCAGCCGAGCTCGGAGCTGTGGGTCACACAGTCTACATCTAGTTAGGAAACAGCAGTATCGGTGGGAAGTAGAAAATGATAAATGGATCGCAAAACTCCTCTGGTCATGGGAATGAAAAGCATGTGCAGCACTGTGAGTGCTGAGTGTAAATTGGGGGATCCCTGACAGAAGCCCCCCGTGAGTTCCCTCCCAGACACTGCTACCTCTCCTGTCACGGTTTCTGATCACACACTCCAGGGGAATAGGAAAAGATGACGCCTTTTACAATTTAACTTACTGCTTTGTACTTGGGAACTAGAATGTTATAGAGTCTTTTGACAAACGTATGGAACTAATAATAACTCTGGTGGAACCTATTCAGCCAAGCCCTACCTTGTGCGGCTGGCGAAGAAAACCGTCACTGCTGACTTGGTGTATGCTTGTTACCGGGCCCCAACCCCTCTGCACCCCCAGCGCCTACCCACTCCCTCCAGGGTACCAGGGGTTAGTAGTCAGTTAGAATTAGGGTTACCTGAGTAATGCTGTACAAGCTGCTGAAGTGTTTCGAACTGGGCCCGGGTGGTAATATAGTATCCGCCATTGTCAAGTTTGCGAATTTTATAATGTTTGACATGGTCTCCTTTCATATCATCCCAGTCTCGGATTGACAGTGAATAGGCACCTGGTAAATACGCAAAGCATAGGCAGCTCCAATCATTTTGTGAGCTCACCTGCAGGCACACGTGTGCACACGCATGAACGCACACACACTTCCACTCCGCGGCAGAAGAAAATACCTCTTTCTTGCAAATGCCAGGAGATAGTAGCAATTCAGTGACTTTATCCTTGAGAATGACAGCCTCCTGGGTTTTTTCCTACAACACGCTCTTAAGTACCCTCGTGTTGCCTCATATGGTACAGCCCCACTCCCCTGGGGGCGGGTGAACAAGTGTTAGCGCTGTTTCTCTACAAGGGAGCCTCCAGTTCCTACTTCACACCACTGTCTCAGGAGCAGATCCCCCTGTCTGGTAAATCGAGCTGGAAGGCCACTGCTCCTCCTTTCCCTTGGCCCAGCTTCTCTGTGGGCTCTAATGTGTGGTTAAATAATGAAAGGCCCGTGGCTGGAGGAAAAGCAGTCCTCAGTTTTAAAAAACAAAAGGAATGCAAAAACAACCTCTAGGATTGGTGCCTGAGGAACTAGGAGTTGTAGAAAATCATAATTCTAAAAAATTATGGCTGCAAATTCTATGACCCTGCGTGCCTGCAGGGGTGAAACTGCCCGGCCCCTGCTTCAGGAGGAAGAGCTTGATTCTGAGCTTCTGCAGTCCTTTCGGAGCTGTCTGCAGTTCTAGAGCCTGGAGGGAAAACTGAAAATAGGACTCTGTTCACAGGGCAGGGAGGATATGTGCCATTTAAAAATCCTTGTACATTAGAGATAAGCCTTTCATCCCCTCTGACTAATCCACAGATTTGAATGACAACCAAGTTCTTCAACTCCTTATCTTACCTTTGGTGGTTTCACTTTCACGGATAAGAAAGGTACCTCTCGGGTTTCCAAAGGACAAAAGCTGTCGCTCAGCATCTTTTCGGCCGAGTTTTCCAAAGTACCACCTTTAAATGAGATCAAGGGAAGGAAGCATTTCGTAAGGCTCATTTACAAAAATGCATTAGCAATCCTCCTCACCTCCGATTGCATCCATAGCCTTTCCCTGTACATGTCTTCCTAGCTTCATCTAGCTCCTTCAGTCTGCTCCTGACTCCATCCATCCCTAATCCATCTCTTTCACTCTTTGAAGACAAAAAAATCAGATTTGAATTGTGGGTGATTTTCCTTCCCTTCCGGAGGTGCCAAGAACTGGTTTGTGTTAAAACTGCCGCTTGCATTCACAGAAGGAGAAATCTAAGACCTTGTTTTGGAATGGCAACTGCAGGAGACCCTTCCCACGCACATCTACAAGACCCTGGGATTTCTGAGCATAATTACAACCCCTGGGACATAATGAAACACAGCCTTAGTCTATATAAAGATCATTAATCAAGCATTAAAAAAAAAGTCAGTCAGAATGGATAAAGAACAAAGACATGATATTTTCAGTAACTTCGTACCTATAGCAACTTAGAAAAAAATTGTCAAGACTGCCCCTAATTTGAGATGACTGCTGCCCTTGGATGCTTGCTTTCATGCTCTTGCTGGCCAGCAGGTGTGAGGACTTGGGTAAATGAAAGGCTCTGCCTAGCAGATGGGTGGGGATCTGCGCATGTGTGCTCGGCACAGCTGCAGGGACAGGTCACTGTAAATAGTCAACGAGCACGTCCTTACAAATGACTGGCTGTTGCAGACGCTGCCGATCCTCCCTGAGACAACACTCTGCCATGTAAGAAGGCAGTGCATCCAGTCACCTCACAACCTCTGCTGTTTATCTTTTATCTTCCCTTCCTCTCTGCAGCCCCAACCATGGTCTGGCTATCAGCTAACGTCTCCGCACGGGGTGCGGGAGGAGCAGCAGCAGGTGCTGTGAGAATCCGAGGCGGAATTCAGGAGCACCCCGTCGGAATCTGTGCCTAAAAACAATTTTAGAATATTCAACTGTGAAAGGATCCAGTTTCTAAAATGAAATTTTAATTCATTATACTTGAACACAGCTATTATCTGTTCACTGTCAAATCCTTTTGTGAATGAAAGAGCCTGACTGAAAATAAGAAAAGACATGCTGCAAGCGAGCTCCTCAGTGACTTTTAAAGGCACAGGACTGTGTAACGATCCTAACTTAGCACTAGATTGTGGAAAGAGAATCACAACAATTATTTATGAAAAATGACTCTCTGGGTTTGCATCAGTCACCCAATGAAAATGCAGCATAAACGTGAACAGTGCTGAAAACAAAGCTGTTAGAACAATGGATGGAACTAAAACAATAGCATTTTCAGATAACGGTAATTAATTGCCTATGTAAAACCATATGTGTTATCTTCTTAAAATGCTAATTTAGTCTCTAATAACAAAGTATTTAAAAGTATATTACATTATCCATATATATAACTTAAATATATAGTTGGTAGGTTCCCAGTTGAATCAAAATAATGCCACATTTTAGTGCTACCTTTTATTCTGAAAGAACACAAAGATGTTTGCAAATCTGCCCTAAAATAAAAATTCAATACAAATTCCTTTATTCTCTGATGATAAAAAAACACTCCCTAGGAGAAAAAAAGGAGTGCAGAAGCACTGAGTATTTGAGAGTGGGGAACAAAAGTGATCATCTCAGAGCAAGTATAAAGGAATTAAAGGCAAGACGGTGATCCAGTTGGGGATTTGGCTGGAGTGTGCAGTCTAACCCCCAGTGTGAAATGCAATACCAGAGCCAAAGGTTGGGCCTCGTGTCTGACTTTTCTTGACTCCTTTACTGGTGAAGCAAGACTATCAGAAGAGGCAGATCCCCAGGGCATCAGGGAGGAGGACAGGTCCTCAAGTTTGGGAGTCATGAGCCAGTTTTCTTTCCCTCAGTTCAGAAATGAGGGTCCTCACACAAGCCACTCTGAGATTTCTCCCTTTTGGAAGTGCCCATGAATCTCCACAGGTCAGGAGAAGGAACGATGGCTGTCCCTTCTAGAATCCCCCCACCTACAGACCATCTCCCCAAACTCATAACAGTGAAGTCCTTGGCCCAACTAACTGCTAGTCACAATTTACTGTCAAAGAAACCAACCAAGACTCCAGCTCAAAGGAAAGGACCATCTGAAAGGCATCATCAGAGGATTTCCCCGAGTTGTGGAATGCGCTGTATGTGAGATACTTCTACCTGGGGCGTGGAAGGTATGTCTTCAGTATCCCCTTAATATTTCTGATTACACTGAGAAAGAAAATCTCATGCTGATCTTTAATGATTATTTAGCCCCCTGGTCCCCTCCCCGCCTTTCTCTTTCCCTCCCCACTCCCATTCTTTCTCCCTCCCTCTCATTTTTTTTCAGCAGACTATAGCTTAAAACCTTGGGTTCACAATAATAATATATGCTCTGGACAGAACTTCATCACATTTTCCTGGTTATTTTCTATCTATGGCAAGTAATACTGGGTTTTCATTAGGGTTCTGATATAAAGTTCCCTTTCAAAATAAGTGTTTTTAAAAAACAGGTGTAAAGAAAGATAGTAAGTTAATAATACACAACTGTTACATAGGTTCGGCAAAAACCGCAGCATGGTGCCTGGGAAAACATGGCATATCCTCTCAACCCTGAAATCGCTCTAGTGAATTTCTTCTCCCTCCTGCACAAAGTTAATGGCATTTTATTGTGACAGCTAACTTTTAAAAGCAAGTAGTTGAGTGAAAACAACAAAACAAAACATACTCTTCTGCCTGGATAGAGTCCACTGGAGCCACATAATTGCTGGGAATGTAACCAGTCTCTCCGGTTGTCAAGGAGCGGGCTTCCCACCAATCTCCTTCCCTGTAGAGAACAAAGAGAAAAGGAAGTGAATGTGTTGACCATTTCAATGTTCTACAGTTACAGACTCAATGCTGTAAGAGTGAAAGACCATCTCCTAGTTGTTCCACTGCCTGATTTCTCCAAACTCCAACATAGCCCTTTGTAAGGGTCACATGGCTACAATCTGAGTCAACTGTCACTTGACTCCAGTGCTGTCTCTCCTTTCTTATTTTATTTGCAAATTAACAATGTAGGACCCTGGCCATGAGAGAGCTCGCTTGGGGTGGAGGCGCATTTTGCTTGGTAAGTGTCCCCAACTTGGACAGAGGGGAAGGGAACCCAACCTCAGGTTAGTTTAGAAAAATCCTGTAACAACAAAAACAAAATGGTAGTTATGTGAGATGAGGGATGTTTTATTGTGGTAAACATTCACAATATATATGTGTGTCAAGCCATCACACTGTACACTGTATACCATACACATTGCACAAGCCATCCCATTGTCCACAACCCATCACAACCTACACAATGTTATGTGTCAATTATATCTCAGCAAAGCTAGAAGAAAAATTAAACTTGCACTAACACTACTAATTTAGCTAAGTCTCTGTTTTGGCTCACATCCTGAGGTGAGCAGCATCCTCAGGTACTGCCGGAGAGATGCAAACTGTTTGCTGGCTCTAGTGTTATTCTGTTAGCCATTAATAGATGTGTCAGAAAAAAAAAAGAAAAACAGATCGGCAGATCATCTGAGAAAGGAAGCCTGCTAGGAGGTCCAGGGAGGAATGAAAGCCTACTCCTAATACCTGCCTTGCTTGCTTTCAAGACAATGGGTAGAATGATAAGGACAATAGGGTAGGCCTTGTTCGGAAGCCTTCAACCTGAGGTTATTCCGTTGACTGATGACCTGAGCCTGGTGGGCAGGAGAGGAAGGGTGGGTGTAGTTGTGTGTGTACAGGTGTAGGCAGGGGGACAAAAACTGGCAAGCCACTGAGGTTCTGAGTCTCGCCACTCGGTAAGACCCAGTGTTCCAGGCAACAGCCTGTGTCTGTCGGGATGGGGCTCAGGACTGCGGGCAGAAGGACGTGAAGTGGGGGCTTGTAACACCACTCTCAGCTTAGAACAAATGGGTCAGTTCAATGGTTAGAGTTCACGTGTTGGACTCACGGCAATGGACGTGTGACGGAGAGCAGGGGCGGAGTGTGTGACTCTCCCCATAAACGTATGTGAGGCTGCAGCCCTGCTACACGCGGAGTCCACAGAACCCCACACCAGCCCGTGGCCAGGGGTGCGAGGGCAGGGAAGGAAGAGGCGAGGCCACTGCCCTTGAGCATACCAAGACCAAGTCCGATGGCTCTTCAGCCGGGGCCCAGGGCCCTTTCTCCTTCCTTTTTGGTCCTTGGAAGCAGCAAGAAAAAAACCCTACCCTTTTTTTTTTTTTTAAATCACTTTGTGGCTGGACTCTGCGTCAAAACCCTCAGCCAGGGAAGAAACCATGTTGGCTTTTGGCCCTGGTCAAGATCTTCCTTAGCCTGATGGTATCAGGTAGAGAAAAAGGACCCTCTGTATTAACACACGCCTTACTCGAGAGCCCCATTCTCCAAAGACTGACTCTCTGAGAGAGGTGATTGATGAGCAACAACTCTAGATAGAATTTAATAAAGCAACAGGCAAACGGTGACAAGCCTGCACGTGCTCTGGGTGTGGTTGTGGGACACTGCTTGGCAGCACAAGTGACACAAAACAGCCCATGAGAAAATGGGGTCCTAGAAAAGGCTTTTAAAAACTTACGTCTTTTTTTTTTTTTTTAAGACTTATTTATTTTAGGGGGGAGGGGGAGAGGGAGAGAGAGAGAGAATCTTAAGCAGGCTCTGAGCTGCAGGGCTCCATCCCACAACCCTGAGATCAGGACCTGAGCCGAAACCAAGAGCTTGTCACTTAATGGACGGCACCACCCAGGTGCCCCTAAAAACTTATGTTTTAATTAATTCATTTTTCAGTCTTTCCTTTTTCAACCTATTAAACAAATTTAAGCAGATAAATCAACCAAAATAGGGAGATAACTTTTCATACCTGGGAAGTCCTTTGCTAATAAGCCTTAAATTTAGTTTATGTGCAGATTTGTCTTAGGAAATGACTGATACACACCGAAGAACTATATGTGCATATGGACACCTGTGAACCCACCACTAGACTTAAGAGCGGGGTCTTTACTGATTCTGTGGAATCTATTTTGTGCTGCTCCCCTATTGGAGTCCTCTGACTTTTGGCCTCAAAGCATGAACGTAAAACTGTTAACCTTTGAACGGTTTGTATTGGTTTCATTTCTGTGTCCTCTAAAAGAAATAGATGCAGTTGTTTAGTATACCATCTAGGACCACATGTGGAAGTTAATTTTTTTCTTTGAACATGTGGTAAGAAATGGCTTCGGAGGCTTTAAGCTGGTGACAATGTTTACTACTCTGAAGTTCCACCAGATGGAGACATTTCATCATAAAAAAATTAACAAGACATACCATCTCCCCACCTTCTCCTTTCTCTTTCCCTTATTCCACCTCCCAAACCCCATACCCAGGAAATGCTCCAAATAGTAAAAAATTAAAGAGCTTTCAGCAGAAGCTTATCTTTAATTGCAACCTCCATCAAGTTAGCTCTAATTGATTTAAATTAGAAAACTATCTAGCATCAATGTTGGGATACATGGAAATGTTACCTGAGGCAGGCCAATACATTTTGCTGGGGCTGGGACAAGCCCTGTCTTATTCAGATGCTCTGGGATTTTTTTGTTTTTCTTTTTTAAGATTTTATTTATTAGAGAGAGAGAGAGAGAGAGAGAGAGAGAGATTGAGCCAGAGAGGGAACACAAGCAGGGGGAGTGGGAGAGGGAGAAGCTGGCTTCCTCCAGAGCAGGGAGCCCTACGCAGGGCTCGATCCTAGGACCCTGGGATCATGACCTGGAACAAAGGCAGATGCTTAACCTGTGCCACCCAGGCACCCCATCAGATGATCTGGAATTAATCAAGTCTGGTTGACCCTTGAACAACACGGGTCTGAGCTGCATGGATCCATTCATATGCAGATCTTTTTTAATAAAAATAACACAGTAAATGTACTCTCTTCCTTATGATTTTCTTAATATTTTCTTTTCTCTAGCTCACTTTATTCTAAGAACACAGTATATATAATACACATACGAAATATGTGTTAATTGATTGTTTATCAGTCAATTTCAGTTTGTTAGAAGTTTTTGGGGGAGTCAAGGTTATATGCAGATTTTTGACCACACGCAGTTGGGGGAGCTTGTGCCCCTAACCCTTCCATTGCTCAAGGGTCAACTACAATTTCCATTTCAAATCCAGGACTAATATCTCATTTTGAAATTGGCATCTAAGTAGTTTAGCACAGATTAGAATTCAACTATCAGCTCATTCTAAAGTCATGTACCAGGAATTCATGATTTTCTCTTTAGTGATTCCATTAATCTCACAAGGGTTTTCAGTTACTCATGAGGAAGATAAAATCCTTTTCTTTTTTATGGCCATCTAGGGTCACTTTTTCCATCAAAGGCAATATGGGGTGACAAGGAAACAATGTATTATATAGTAAGCCTTACAGGTTGTACCCAGAGAGGTTGGTACAGACTCAAAACATCTATCAAAAAAAAATCTTTTGAGCAAATGAATAAGTCATCTTTTCAATACATTGGAAGTCCAGTTCACCACAAATAATACTCTTTACAAACCATTCATCTTGATTTAGGAAAACAGAATCTTTACCATGTGACTTTTTACTTCTTAAATTATTGTGAGAATTAACATTATTAAAACTGCACTTAAAAAAAACCTGGTCTTACGGTTCAGATATTTCATTAATTCAGCATTGGTGAGATTTTCTTTAAATGTTATCTTGCTTTGACTCAAAAATATGATTTAAGGCTGTGGTATAGAATAACTTTTAAGTTTTTATAAGAGCTTCCCCTATTTCTCTAATTTAAAGACTTATTAAAAGAGCCTCAATCCCCTAAATTGCTCATCGGGTTTTTTGGCCCCTGATATAGTCAGGAAGTGGCATCTGCACATAGAAGTGAGCCTGTTTCATTGAGCTGTGGAGCGTTTTCATTATAAATGCTATATTCTTTCTCAGTTTGATTACTGCCATCTTACTGTCAGAGAGCATATCCATAACAATTTTATCATATGCGTAGATGGGACTCTAACCCAGGATTTCTCCTTGACAAGATGAAAAGGACTTTAAAGGAGTCACTACCATAGGCACTATTTCACTCTGTGTAACATGTTTATTATTAGGTGGTAAATCACTAAGTCATGAAATAAAATAATAGATGCATTTAAATAGTCTGTAAAATGGGTTCAAGTTTAATAATGTCCAAATACGCTACACTGAGCATTTGTAACAGGTCCCTGAAGAGCCCTTACCCCATGCTGGGTCTCAGTGCCACTGGCTCTGGGCACAAGCACACACGTGTACCACACGGGTCCTGCCACACTTGAAAACACAAAGGCCAGCCCCCCCCTTCCGTTTCTGCGCCTGACCGGGGGGTAAAGAGTGGGAGGACACAAGTACTAGGAGGTGTGGCAGCTGCCCCAGGGAGAAGAGAATGTCATCCCCCAGCGGCTGGGAGAGGTTGGGGGAGGGGGAAGGAGACACATGCCATCTGGTTCTCTATTATTGCTTTCTTTGTCCTTCATGATTTCCTCTTCCCTGTTATTACCCTTTACTTCAAGATACTGTACTTGTTGTAAAAACCTTATTTTCTTCCCCCATAACCCTGGAAAAGGGCATTTAAATGGCATGTAGGATGAGGAATTCCACTGGCAAGAAGTAAGAACATTAAATAAGGGAAAAAAAACTTTGTAATATTTTCTTTTAAGAGGACAAGGCCAGAGGCTCGAAGCCTGTAAAACACTAAAGGCCATGCATGCAAATCATAAAGTACAGACTGAGACAGACTGATCTTCCTAGAATGTTTCTCCAAAATTTCATCTGAATGCCATTTAGATCCTACCCAGCCAGATCGACAAAGGAAGAAGTCACGAATCTGACTTTGGCAAGGACTGGCTTTCCAAGGGGCCTATTATCGGATGTGTGGATCCCCTTGCAGTGTGGACAAAACTCGCAAAGGAACAGCTGTGTGGTACTTCCTACTACTCCTTAGTTCTTTCCTTTCAGAAGTTGGTTAAAAGTTCTGACCAGCTTTGGGACTGAGAGAATATTACATAGAATGGGGAGGGGAAGTGGAGGGTATTTTGGAATTCAAAGTAAGTAGACTCTGAGGAGAAGCATTCATCTGAGAATCAAAATAATAATAAGGAATCATAAATCAGAAGAGATCAAAGCCAAATTCCCCTCTCTCCCACCTCCCAGCCAACCTTCCAAACTTTCATGTATTTTGAAAGGTTTGGTCCCCTCTGGGGGATGGGGGAGAGGGTCCTCTGGGCCTTTCTGAGGCCAAATCTGACACAGTTCTCAGGGTGACACCCCCACACCTCACCCTTGGCTCTGCCACCTGCTGGCTCCTCTGGGCACCTGGGCAGCTCCCTAACTTGAGCCTTTGGCTCTTCAAATGTCCAACAATGACTGTGAGGCACATCGCAGACAACTGCTGTGAAGAATAAATAAGAACACTTGCAACTTAGCACATGGCTAGCACAGAGGAGCCTTCAATAAATGGCAGCTGTTTACTATTAAAAAAAAATCTCTGTGGCTACGAGGGGGCTTGTAGATGGCAGGTCACATTCTTCTTGATCTGGGGTGCTGGTGGCGAGGGCGCGTTCAGCTTATGCAAATACAGCAAACTGTACACTTTGAAAACATTGTGGTAAACACACATAGCAGAATCTCCCATTTCCACCATCTGTAAGTGTAAAATTGGGCAGCACCAAGCACATTCACATTGTTGCACGACCACCACCACGCACACTTCTGATACGTGCAGTTTTCTGCATGTATTTAAAAAGTTAGGGGCGCCTGGGTGGCTCAGTGGGTTAAAGCCTCTGCCTTCGGCTCAGGTCATGATCTCAGGGTCCTGGGATCGAGGCCCACATCCGGCTCCCTGCTCAGCGGGGAGCCGGCTTCCTCCTCTCTCTCTGCCTGCCTCTCTGCCTGCTTGTGATCTCTCTCTCTCTGTCAAAATAGATAAATAGATAAAAGTCTTTAAAAAAATATTCAAAAAGTTAAAAAAAAACCCCGCCCATACCCATGAATGATGACAATAATAATTAAAAAATCCCCAACAACCCTGTGGCTACTATGTAGACACTGTTTTCTGAGATCCAGAAAAGCGACTGGCCGCTTGTGGGAGAGGTGGTGTATTCTAAGAGCTGGGGGCGTCCCAGGAAGGGGTGGGCTTTCCAAGGAGGCAGCTTGCAGGCCTGAGGGAGTTCCCTGTTACAACGAGCACTTGTCTCTCCTAGGATGGGGATGCGCTAGGGCGCGTCTTGTCCCCCTTGCTCCTCTCTCCTCTTGCTAGAGCTCTCAGCAAAGCTGAAGGACCAGGCTTTGACCGGTCCTTCTGCCATCACAGTTTGCTCAGGGAATGGAGTACAGAGCAAGTGGAGCTGGCCGCACTGGAGAACTTCCTGGTGGACCCCAGCCTTGGGGTGGCTTATCTTCCCAGTTCCTGGGGAGCACTCACAAGGAAAACTTGGGTATGGGGGAGGAGGCCTGACTTGCTGATGGGGACATCACCATTTTCTTTTTCTTTTCTTTTTTTTTTTTTAGTGGGGGTGGGGAAGGGCAGAGGGAGAGAATCTTAAGCAGGCTCCACGCCCAGCACAGAGCCCGACATGGGGCTCCATCTCACGACTCTGAGATCATGACCCGAGCCAAAATCAAGAGTCGGATGCTTAACTGACTGAGCCACCCAGGCGCCCCTCTTTTTTTTTTTTTAAGTAAACTCTACACTCAACGTGGGGCTTGAACTCACAGCCTCAAGATCAAGAGTCACATGCTCTACAGACTGTGCCAGCCGGGAGCCCCCACCACCACTTGCTTTGAAGCCAGAAGTTCTTGGGCAGGCATACTGCCTTAACCTAATAGAGGCAATATTTAAAACCTAAGGGAAATATGCTTTCCTATATTTAATACCATATATACCTATGTTTACTCTTCTATAGGTCTTAAATGTAGAATTTGATTCTACCCTTACAGTGAGTGATTCTTACCCTTGGAATGTCCCCATTGTCTGTTTAACTGCTGTTTCTACTGGTCACATTTAAAATGCACACATTGTAGTCATTCCCAAGTGGGCGAAGTCACTTCTCCTTCCCTCTCACAAAGATTTCAGTCACTCTTGAATTTCCACTATGGGGAAACGCCTCCACGGGCTTCAGCAATCAGAATATTTAGCAGTTTGGAAAACAGCAGGAACTTGTTGCCAGCTGTAAGTGAGGGCTCAGCTAGTGCAACTTGCGAAATACAAACCCCCACCCCCCCAAAACAACCCATCTCGAGGCAGGGAGAGGGTAGTGTGGATAGCCAAGCTTTGTGTAGATCTGAAAATGCAGATCTACAAGGGGCAATACCAGAACTTTTTCAAACTGTAAACCAAAAGCATCAACTCTGTGACTATGGTGTCCTCCAAAAAGTTTCCTGGATACCAGTCCCATAAAACAGTGCACTGGCTCATCAACTCTTCGTGTCTTAAGTTCAGTTGCTACCCATTAATGAATTTAGCAAGTGCTCTTTTAGCATTTCAGAAACTAAAAAGGCACAGACTGGTAACACAAGTATTCTTTCTCAATCTGAAAGACATGCACATTCCCTGTCCCTCTCCGAACTTACGAGCTGTTCAATATTTGGAATTTCTCTCCTTTGTGAAAACTCAGGTCATCTTCCGTCCGTGCTTCATAATCATAAAGGGCTACAAACAGGGTCACTCCTGACAACACAAAACCAAAAGGGGAGAGATTATTACACAAGGGGAAATTAATTCCAAGAAATGACATCATCACTGAAATCTCATTCTCAAAATCTACATCTAATCAGCAGTGATAACATGGTGCGGTGATGTAATTAATGTGTGAAACCAGGGTGGTGGGGCTGAGGTTATGCCTTGGTCTTTGCAGGGGAGGCATTATTTCGTCTGACTGAAAACTAGAGCTGGAGGTGCACTTCTCTCTGTGGGCCTCTGAATGAGTCCTCAGGAAGAGACGGATACTAATATCATGTCCACAACCAAGGGCCAGCAGCGGCGTTAGAGGTCAGATCTGTGGAGGCCTGCAGCAATTAAAGACACAAATTCCCCTTCTCTCAAGAACCCATGCTAAGGTGAGGGTAAAACAGATCACCCTTTCCCGTGACTTCACAGTAATGGAGAATGTAACAGGAAACTCCTTCTGCAGCCTGGGCCTGAGAAGACCCTCTCCATAAATGCTCACCCCAACGACGTCTTGCTCTTGGCATCTGCAATTGCTCTGGGACTCCCTCTGTCCTACCACAAATTTGCCTATCCTTGCATTGATCTGTAGTCCTTACTCCTCTTCATACCCACCCTTGTCTTCTCAGCTGGTGGACTCCCCACAGAGGTCCTTCCTGCTCTACACAAGTCCGCTATCAACAACAGAAAATCTCCAGCATCTCATTTGGCTTAGCACCTCCTTTATATAGCAGGTAGAATTCTAAGACAGTCCTCAATGATTCCCACCTCCTGGTGTTCATGCTCTTGTGTAATCCCCTTCCCTTGAGTGTGGGCAATCCTAGTGACTTGCTTCTAGTCAAGAGGACATAGCAAAGGTGATGGGATGTCCCATAAGTGATGAGGATTCAGAAGGTTGCTACTTCTGTCTTCCCAGCGGACTCTCTGTATTGCCACTTTGGCTCAAACGCTGTGATGAAGCAAGCTACCATGTTGGAAAGACACGCATGACAAAGAACTGAGGGTGGCCTCTGGCCAACAGCCAATGAGGAACTGAGTCCTGCCAGCACCACACGAGCTTGGCAGCAGATCCTTCTCAGCTGGGCTGTGAGGTGACTACAGCCTGGCCAACACACCTAGATTGCAGCCAGTGAGAGGTTCTGAAATGGGGGACCCAGTTAAGTCATTCCTGGATTTCTGACCCCCAGGAATTGTGAGATCCTAAATACGCACTGTTTTAAAGCTGCTAAGTTTGTGGTAACATGTTATGCAGCCATTGTTAACTAATACATTCCATTTCTCTGCTCTCTGGCTCCTCATTTTGATCTCCGTGCACTTCAAAGTGCCTGCTGTGGCCTAAAGAATGCACAACATGGATTCCACTCTTTACCAAGCCACCACTGTGCTGTGTCAGTACTTCCAAGGGGGCAGCTCTGCCCGTGGGACTATTCAAACACCAGAGAAGGAGACAGGGCTTGTTTTTCCACCCCATCCCAAGTGGGACTTCCTGTGGGAGAACTGGCATTCAGAAGGTCTGACTGTGCAAAGCAACAGGAGGGCTCATTTGGCAACTTAAAATTTCTTTGAAAGGTTGGAGAAGAGACTGGCATAAAACAAGGAAGTGGAAGCCTGTAAAGTCATGCTTCTTCTCACTGAACACTCTATTAACAAATTCCTTTGGTTACATAATTTGAAAACAAACCAAGCTCCATCGTGTGGAAGATGAGGCACACGAGCACGGACACTTCCAATCTCCCACTCTCTCCCTGCCTCGGCCAGCAAGTTCGGACTGGGGTTTTTATCTTTTAAGGACAGAGGGGAGAGTCAAAGGGGGTCACAGGGGCACACAGACACCGTTCTTGGCCTTAAAGCACTAGGGGCAGTGGTAGAGAGACAGACACACACATATAACAAAGCCAAATAAATACAAGGCAGAGAAATCTGCCAACATTTGGGAGTGCTCTGTTTTAACTTCCAAATTTTAAAAGGGACCAGGTGGCCTCTTATACTAAGGCTGTCCCTGACTATAGTGTAGACTCCCATGTTCAAGGCAAGTATCCCTTTCTAGTGACTTTATGAATGATACCTGCAGACACAGGAATTCATAGCCAGCATTCATGAATGAATGAACAAGGTCAATGTCTATATCAGCAGAATTCAGTCTGGTTGGCAAAGAACTCAGCAGGGACAGGAAGTGTGTGTTTGTGCATTTTTGGCTCTTTTCTTCCACTCCTGCATCCTCAGAGACAGACTTCCATAGAATGCATCTTTCCTTCCTCCCTCCATTCCAGGTACCTTCCAGGAAGGTAGGAAAGAGTAATAAATGGCTAACATTCATTAGCTCATGCAGGGCCTACTTTAAAGAGAAAGTTGGATCCACTACAACACAATGATACGATGCCCCAAGCTCTGGGTCAGGTCCCCTGGATATAACTACACCGCCGTGTGCATACAGAGGGGAAAAAAAAAAGAAAAAAAACCCAAACCAAAAAACCCTGCTAATGTCTCAGTAGTGCCAACCCCCCAGGTAAAAAGGCACAGTGGGTCCTCATAAAAGACTTCTGCTCCCAGATGAGCCAAGAGCATAATGGTTGACATATATTTCTTTAAACTTTTCTAATAAACTAAACAGTTTTGGAACAAATAATGTCAAATATCTAGTTACCATGATTCAAATGCTGGGAGATGATTTGGAAGGCTAAGGATGCATGAGATAACTTAGAAATATTTTGCAAAACATATGTCTGAGAATGTATGCCAGATATTTTACAAAGTATTAACTAAGTCAGCAAATGTACATGGCAGTAAAACAGAGCATCATGGTGGGAAAGGGAAGGAAACTTAAAAAAAAAGTGAGAAGGATTCCTTAGGGATACATAAGATTTGATTTGAAAATACAAAGAGATATACGATACACTTGCGGGTTGATAAAGTCCGTCACATGGAAAATGATGGGAAGGTCAGAAAGAGCATTAATGAAGATGAATGGCCACACACGAATGCTGCCAAATGTCCCCACTGGCTAGGAGGTGACAGGCAGGCTGATGATTAGGAAGATAGGGCAGAAGGTGCTACTGCCTTCTGAGCAAAGTGGCTCTTGCTGGGGGAGGGAAGTGCACTGATATCTAGAGGACTCAAAACATACATTCCCAGGTCCAGTCCTGGGGCTTCTGATTCAAAAGAGGTGGGATGGGACTCAGTATTCTGAAAAAGCTGCTAGTTACTCTGAGTCAGCCAGCCATGGCTGGGACCACCGATTGGGCTTGAGTACCTTCGTAGCAGCTGTATCTCCTAACCCATGCAGAACCCTCCCAGAGCAGCAAGTCGGGGGCACCTCGCACCACTGAAGCCAGCATTTATTTGTCCGTCAAGCCCTGTTTGTTCTGGTTTTTGTTTTGTTTTGTTTTAATAGCCCTTCATCTGGCAGTGGAATGACAGAGACGGATGAAGAACTTGATGTTAAATCCATAGTCAAAGGGAGCCGCCTGGAACACGAATGTTCAGTTGATGAAAGAATGCAGAGCAGCTTAGCTCTTACCCGTTCCTCCCCTGGTACGCAAGGTCCCGGTATGAGATGAAGAGTTCACACCCCCGAAGACGGTGAGTCCTTGGCCCGCGGCTGCGTGGAAGTTGTTGTAGTTTGGGATGGAGGTCACGCCGAAGCTGGGGTAGTGCTGCGGGGTGGGGTCTGTGCCATAGCGGTACCCGGAGCTCTGGGTCAGGCTGCCGTCCCTCTCCTCCGTCAGTTTTGTTGCTTCTTTATCCTTACATTGCACACAGCCCATTATCTAAATTCCTGCCAAAAACAAAAGGGAGCCACATGAACTTGAATGTTCCTTAGCTGTTGGGTTGTTGGATGAAAGAGGAATCATGTATAAAGCTTTCTCTTGCCTATTTCAAGCTGAAAAGGGACAGGAGGAAAGGCGGCGGCTAGGGCTGATGGTTAGAAGCGATCTCATGGCCCTTAACTTGACAATCACATTTCTTCCCCCTGTGCTTGGGGTAACAGGAGCCACGCAGAGTGTGGTCACCTGGCAGCAATGTCCTCAAATGAGGCCTGTACCCCTTAAAATCCTTGAACATTACACACCTGCTTAAAGATAGCCCAAGACTATGCATTATGCTTTTCTTTAGTTATCTAAAAGAATAATGTATGCTCTAGGGGTGCCTGGGTGGCTCAGTGGGTTAAAGCCTCTGCCTTCAGCTCAGGTCATGATCTCAGGGTCCTGGGATTGAGCCCAGCATTGGGTCCCCTGCTCAGCAGGGAGCCTGCTTCCTCCACTCTCTCTGCCTGCCTCTCTGCCTACTTGTGGTCTCTCTCTGTGTCAAATAAATAAATAAAATCTTTTTTAAAAAAGGAATAATGTATGCTCTAGAAAGCGAGTCCATGCAATATTAGAATAAAAATCTCTATTATGGCCAAAAAACCAAAAACAAAAACAAAACAAAACAAAAAAACCAAAAACTAAGCAAGAGGGTGGAGGAGTACTGGAAGAGCCAGAAGACAGCCCCTGACCAGCTCACCATACCTCTTTTCTCACGGGTGCCCATTCTTCAGGCACGCACTTGGTAAATTTTAAGCAGTCACATGATGATAAGTATCTCAATTAAGAAATCACTGCTGGATGAAAAATAAAATTAGGGGCGCCTAGGTGGCTCAGTTGGTTAAGCATCTGACTCTTGATTTTCGCTCAGGTTATGATCTCAGGGTCATGAGATCAAGCCCTACACTGGGTTCTAGGTTAGGGGTGGAGCCTGTTTAAGATTATCTCTCTCCTTCTGTCTCTGCCTCTCCCCCACCTCTAAAAAATTAAAAAAAAAATTGGTAGAAACTAAGAGGTCGGGCGTCTAGGTGGCTCAGTTGTTAAGCGTCTGCCTTCAGCTCAGGTCATGATGCCAGGGTCCTGGGATCGAGCCCCATATCGGGCTCCCTGCTCGGCGGGAAGCCTGCTTCTCCCTCTCCCACTCCCCCTGCTCGTGTTTCCTCTCTCTCTGTGTCTCCCTCTGTTAAATAAATAAATAAAATCTTAAAAAAAAAAAAAGAAACTAGGAGGTCTGGATATATTTGCAGGATGTCATGATAGCCTACAGTAACAAAATCATTTTCAGCTGCTAATTAACTTCCCAAATTTCCATTAGCTTTTGACATCTTTCAAAAATATTAAAAAAAAAAACCAATCTCATGTTCCAGAGTTAGTGGTGGATTAAAAACTCAGGTCATTGTCACCCCAACCTCCTCCAACCTACTTCCGAGCTTATCGTAGAAATGCCACCATCAATGACTGACTTACTCAAGTCAGAATCCTGGAAAGCAACCTTATTTGCTTCCTTTTTACTTCTCACTCTCTCTGTCTCACACTCTACTATCCAGACATGCTGAACTTCTCAGTTACTTAAAGGTTCAATTTTTTTCTGCTTTTCTTTAGGCCTTGGAATATGGCCTTGAACATTCTTTCCCGAAGTGCAACATACCCTTTACGTTCCAGGTAAGACACTGCTTCCTCTGCAAAGCCTTCTCTGATCCTCAAACCCGCCTTCCAAGGCTGGGGTGATGCTCTTTCTAAGTGCTCCCCTGGCACCTTGATTTCTTCCATCATGGCACCTGTTGTGCCATATTAAAACATGGCTTGTCCACTTATCTCATGGCCCAGTGGATTGCAGGTTCCAGGAAAACAGGGCCCTGTCCACTTATGTCATAGCTATAATGCCAGTGCCAGGCACACAGCAGGGGCTCAATAAACAGCAATCAAATGAGTGAAGATTCTCTAGCCCAGTATGTTTCTCTTTCACCCTTTCTCTCTGCATCGAAGACCAACCCTTCTCTTGGCGACTTACATTAGCAGTTGACCCTGCATTTTTAATTTATTGGTATATGTGAGAAAAAAAGAGGATTCGGAAATACAAGGCTAAGTGGGTTAAATGATCATACTTTGGACTGTAATACCTGTCAGGTTGGTGGGGTTAGGTAGAGCATGCAATGGATGCCCCTTCCAAAACTCTCAAAAGTGGCCTATACGGAACCAAAGGATCATATAAGAAATGCATGACATCATCTGTAATTACATGTGTTCACAGGGGAGGGCAAAGCTGGTACAGGAATGGAAGAGACTTGCAGTAGTGAAGAAGAATGAACTAGTTTTTCTTAGTATCTTGCAACCCAAAGTGGGGAATGTCACATCAGATACAGAGACTCTTGGCGGGGGGCACTGTTCTGAGCACGGCCTTTCTGGGGAAAAGGGACATGAAAGCAGCATCAGACCGCTCTAACGTCCTTTTACATTACACATTTCAGTAAATACTTATGGAATTCAATGTCAGTTCCCAAGAATGGAAATGTCTGGAAACGAGCCTCCTACCGCTCGAGCTGAGATCACCCAATCTGGAACACATTTATGTGTAAATCATTCAAGATTAACTTACAATATACTGGGTCCAACATGCTCTCTAACTTATGGTAAATGAATGCCATTTTAACCAATTTCCAATAGGAAATGCAAACTATGTCCAAGGCATGATTTATTGAAGGAATTTCATCATTTGTTGTTGGTATTGCTTCATAGGATTGATAAATATCTTGCTTACTTTGTATTAACTCCTTCATGGCAGAGAGTTGCTTTGAGCTCCCACAAAGGTCTGACAGAAGACAGTTCTTGTCCCAGGTGCTTTTTCTCAGGGATTTCACTGATCTACTGTAATTGGAAGCTGTGAGAACTGAGTCACAGTATCACATCATTGACACTAATGATTTTCAGTTGGGGTTGATTTTACTCCTCTCACCCCCACCAAATGACATAATAGGCAATGTCTGGAAACACTTTTGGTTGCTACAACTCAGGGATAAGAGATTCTACCAGTACCTAGTCGGTAGAGGCCAAGGATGCTGCTAAACATTCTACAATGTAGGACAGCCTCCAACAGCAAAGAATTAACTGGCCCCAAATGTTAAGAGCATCAAGGTTGAGAAATCCTGGTTTATGGAAGAGGAAGAAATCTGTATCCACATCTTTGAAATAGTATATTACAGCTATTTCCCTTATATGTGTGATCAATATGCAATTCACGATGCCTTTCTCCGGAGAACAGGCAAAGTGCTGATTCTTCCCTAGAAGCTTGTTCCTTGTGATAGAGAAAATAATCTAAACCAAAGAGAACTCTCATTACAAACTACTCTTTCAACTCCAACAAAACAAAACAAAAACAAGACATCAGAACCCCACTGGAAGCAGGACCTTATATCTAAACAAACAAAGAAAAAACTCATCTTTTACAATCCACCAAGAAAAAGTATTACCACTGGAATACTAACACCATATGTACAACTATGAAATAGTGAAAGGAAACAAATAGTAAGCTCCTTGAAAGCAGGGATTATTTTTTGGTTTTGTTTTAGCGTCGCATCCTGAGGGTCTAGAACGGTGCCACACGCCGTAGGAGCTCAATAAATATTTGTTAAATGATTACAATGCAAAAACCCAAAACTCAGTCGAAATCATTTTCGAGAAAACAACTCTCTTTTATGGAAGGGCAGCTCTGTTAGCACTTTATACATTTGCAGTTTTGAGTAAGAAATGTTTCTGCACAGGTCTTACTCTCTTCCCTTCGTTGACAAAGAAGCCGAAATAAATCAGTCAATGCAGGCTCAAGACATTACAAGTTATCACAATGAAAATATTTGTGTAAGAACTTGTGGTCTTCTTCCTCCCACTTGGAGCGGTCAGACTGACCATTTCCTGATGGAAGAGTCAGAAGCCGCTCTATGAGCTGTAACCAACATGACTTCAGGCTCCTTGCCATAAGACAAACTGAGCATTTGAGTTAAAATAAAAACATCCTTTATTACATACAGTTCTGCGGTGAGGCACTTATGGCCAATGCTCTAGGTCCATTATGAACACATGATGTACTAATATAATTGCCCAAGATCTGTGGGGCCCTGGGAAACACGGAATAATGCCATTCCAAAGGTGGGACCTTGGAATTACTCTGATGAGTAAATCCTATACCATGAACTCATGGCCATCCTTCTCTCCATGGGGCTGCACCTAGAGAAACTGATGGCCAAGCACTTTGACCAGTAAGATCCTGTGACTGTGATCAAAGCATCTGGATTATAGCCTAAGCCCCCTCCCCCCCGCCCCCCCAGTCTTTAGTCCTTTGGCAAAACCGAAGGGCTCTCTATTACACAAGGAAAACCTGATTTACACAAAATTTCCTTAGGCCTGTGGATCTTATATGTGTCAATAGCATTAAGCAGCCCAGGGAAGAGCTGTCAAAGAGAGAATCTGAGGACCCCCAAACCCTGTTCCTGTGAGCACAGCGGACATCATCAATGATCACAGCACTATCTGGTGCTATGCCACGTGTGGCCTCCAGATCCTCCTTCACATACGCCCCTGCGTGATGGACTGAAGCTGATGTAAAAGATGGACTCTATCCCCAACTCTGGGCATAGGCTGCTTTGATCCAGAATGAGTCTGGCTGAACATACCTTCCCTCGCCACAGAACATACCGACGCCACAGACCACAGTCTGGCTGCTAGGTGCACATTAAACACAGATAAAACAGATAAGCTCACATTTCCTTGTACGCCACTCAGTAAAGCAACACCTGTCCACTCAGGTCATAACGTAGCAGGACTTCCGAGAAGATTTCAGAGAGCTAGGTACCAAAAAGAGGAAAAGGCCACTGGCAGTCTTCTGCAAAAGCAAATTACCTTCTCCTGAGACACATACTCTTGCGGGAAGAGAAGGGATGGCAGGAGGAAGGAAGGTAAAAGTGACAACAAATAATTTTAATTTCAGCAGTGTGAGCACTTCTGTCTCAGCAACCAACCCAGGTGGGTGTGGGGAAGTGAGGGCCTGAGGCATAAGTTGCCATCCTTGCTTCTGATGGCGCAGACCTGGAAGAGTGACAGGTGGAGCCACACTGGCCTACACTGTGATATGGCGTTTCCTGATGGTACCATTCACCACCCCTTTAGCTGGTCTCCACTTTACCTCAGTGAAAATCATAATAAAAGTAAAGAAACAAGGAAAGCAATCTAGAAACCAAACACAGGCAACTGAGATGGGGACGGCTGAAAAAGAATTTAAAGTTGAATTGTAGATTGACTGCACAGTCCCAAACACTTCTCTGGGAACATGGAAAGAACTGGTAGTTTAATGAGCAACCACCCTTTTCTGGTCAACAGTAATAACATGAGGCGAGAGGGTGAGATGGGGCAGAAACACAATAGAAATGACTTGACTTCTGGGTAGAAGAGCCACGGCAGGGGGTTCTTGATCCTTGTCAGATTGGAAACACCCATAAGAACCCACCTGAGGTATCTAGCTACATTCTCCAACGAGAAAACAAATCCTCTGAAAGTCTAGGGAAGGCTTGCTTTAGTTTCCACCATGTGAGTGCTGGAAGCAGGACATTCAGAGACAGGTGCGCGCCATGTTGGAAGCAACGGCTGTTGGGACATAGAACCTGCTACCCAAATTTCCCAGCACTTTCAATCCTTTATGATGGCACTTTCCTTTTTGTAGGACACTGGGTCCTGACACCCCACAAGAGAGTAGGGGTGGTGCTGTCTTCTCGGGACACCCTGGACAGAAGGGCCAGTGCTGGCCAGGGAGGCTAGCAAGAAAGCAGGACCACGCTGGACTGTCTCGGAAGCACAGACACTCCCCAAGATCCCAAGGCAGGGAAAAAGTCACAGCTGGGATGGGATGTTGGGCACGTAAATACTCGAGGCCTGAACCACATACGGTACTGGTATGGGGTCCAGCCAGTAGTCCCAGACTGGCTATGAAAGAAGAATACACAGCACTCTGCTTCTTTGTTGCCAAATGGAAGGAAAGAGTGAAAATCTGTGCCTTGCTGGAAAGGTGGTGTGGTAGGCAGAACTCCAAGGTAAGCCCCAGATTCCTGCCCTTGCTGTGACAAACCCCGTATTATCCCTAGGACTCATGACTGACAGGATAATCACTCCCTCGATTAAGCTATTTTATTTGGCATGGTTGACTTTACAAAGAGAAATTATCCCAGGTGGACCTGACCTCATCAAGTGAGTCCTTGAAAGGGACTGGGCTCTCTGGAGAAATAGATACAAAGTGTTAAGAGGATCCTGGGGGAGGGATGATCTCCACCACTGGCCTGGCAGATAGAGGGGGCTATGGGGCCAGAAATGTGGGTGGCCTTTAGGAACCGAGCACAGCCCCCAGTTGGCAGAAAGCAAAGAAATGGGACCTTAGTCCTACAATTGCAAGGACCTGAAGTGGGCCAACACAGCCTTGGGAGCCCAGAGCTCAGCCACACCATGCCCAGATGCTCAGAACTGTGAGCTAATAAACAGGGGCTATTTAAGCTGCTATATTTGTAGTGATTTGTTACACAGCGAGAGAAAACGAATGCCTGTTTTGGTGGAATGGGCACCATTAAGGTGAAGGCTCCAATCTTGGTGGTGATGACCAGTATCAAATGAGGGCTCACTGTACGCTGGGCACCATGCTATGTACCGGAACACCCCATCTCACTCAACTCTCATGACAGTCCTTAGACAGAAGTGTTATGCTTCCCCCTCACTTGACAACAGAGGAGCAGAGAAGTTTGAGACTTTGTCCACAGCTCTGTCTGGGATGGAGATGGGATGTGAAGCCAGCCAGACTGATTCCATGGCTGGCACTCTTGGCCAGTTCATGCAAGGGTGTGGGTGTGTGGTCAGAGGGGTCTGTGGGGACGGCCCCCTAGTTCCTTAGAGTTCAGCTCCATGTGCATGACTAATGGGGGCCCTGAGATCAGGGACTGGGCCTCACCCCCTCACATTCACACCCTGCCCACACCCAGACCGTGGGCTCTGTAAGGGTGCTGGGACCATGCCAGGTATGCTGAGTCACTGGCTTCCTCCATGTGGCGTAGGGTCTTAATGAGCATTTGTACAAATGGTGCTGAAGCTCCCTGTAGTTTCCTGATATTTCCTAGATGTGGTGAGTGTTTATATACACCACAAAGGAGTGAGCACTGGTTTCCTTGGTATAGTGAGCTTGCCGACTGCATTTAAAAACAGGATTTGCTTTATAGGCAAAACTTTCTGGAACATATTTACCATATAAACAGCACAAACAATGCCTCCTTTGAGCACAAAATAACAGATTTCTACCCTTGGTGGAGTTCCATGAGGGAGAGCAACCCCCTCACCCCCAGCAATAAAATGTCACATCTTTGAGGTGAAAAGACTGATGGAGACGCAAGAACACGTAGAGTGCAGACACTAGTCACATGCAACAGTGAGAGAACGGAGTCTCTTTAAAAATCAAATCATGGAGCGCCTGGGTGGCTCAGTGGGTTAAAGCCTCTGCCTTCCGCTCAGGTCATGATCTCAGGGTCCTGGGATCGAGCCCCCATCGGGCTCTCTGCTCAGCAGGGAGCCTGCTTCCTTCTCTCTCTCTGCCTGCCTCTCTGCCTACTTGTGATCTCTCTGTCAAATAAATAAAATCTTTAAAAAAAATTTAAAAAATCAAATCAAAGCTTTGCTTTGGAAATAACAAGACATGGTTTTAGATGATTATTTGTGTGTGACTCTGCAAGGTCCTCTGGAGGGTGAGGATGATAGCACACAGAAAAGGAACTGAACTCATAAATCACTCACAAATGTCACATCACTTTAAGAAAAAAACCACACTCCTGGCATCTAGAAGATTTTTTTGGCTCCCCTACCTGGTTTATCTTGTCCAAACGACCCCCATGCCAAGAAGCAGCGGCTCACTCTCCGCGGCATGTTTCCTTTCCCGTCTCTAAAACCTTCCATCCCCCGATGCCCGGAGAGTCAAAAGTACTTAGTAAAAAAAGAAATGGAAGCATTAGACCCCGATGGCAAGATTTAACACTGCAGCCAATGTAGAGCTGGAACCATCCCCAAACCCAAATGGCCAAATGAGGTTTTAATACCAAATCGTGGAAAGGCTCCAAAAGGAGGGGAGAACATTTTCTTCTTACGCTCACTTCACTTCGGATCTCAGGGTTAAGACAAGAGGGAAATGGTGATAAAAAATAAAGATACGTTTTAACTGTCCACGCCAAAGGGTTCAGAAAGAATTAGAGCACGGGTTTTAAAGTTCTTCAGGCCTTCTTCCACCTCGTTTGGGAGGAAAAAAAGTTCCTTTGTGGTTACTAGTTTAAACTTTTATCTTATTTTTACTGATCTATAATTCTCATACCATAAAACTCACCCTCTTAAAGTTTACAGTTCAGTGGTTTTAAATATATTTTTAATATATCTACATATTACATATATAAAGTATTAATATATATTAATATGTATACTTAATATACAAAGGAAACCACTGCCACTGTCTAATCCTAGGACATTTTCATTGCCCCCAAAAGGAACCCGTACTCATTCAGCAGTTACTTCTCATGCCCTTCTCAGCCTCACCCCCGACAACCAGTGTTTTATGTCTTTATGGATTTGCCTATTTGGATATTTCATATGAATGCAGTCATATAACATGGGACCTTTCGTGACTGGCTTCTTTCAGTTGGCACACCGTTTTCAAGGTTCATTCATTTTGTAGCATGAATCATTACTTCAGTCCTTTTAATGGCTGAAAATATTCTGTTGGATGGATACACCCCTTGTTTACCAGTCATCAGTTGATTGACATTTGGCTTGTTGCCACTTCCTGGTTGTATGAATAATGAGGCTATGAACACTCATGCATAAGCTTTTGTGTGCACATATGTTTTCAATTCTCTTGGGCTCATATTTTACTATGTAAAGAATTTATATAGATAAAAAAACCCCTGAGATTAGGTAAATGGGAAAGCATGTTAATTGGCAATTCAAAGAAAGGAAAAAGGACTTGTGAAACTTACGGGAAAATGTTACCTCCAGTAGTAATCAAAGAAACACAATGTAGATTAATGAGAGACTTGCACCTCTCAATTAACAAAATTTCAAAAGGAAGTCTGCCCAATAGTGATGGAGGTCCCCTGAAATGCCCATTCTCATATATTGCTGATAGAAGACCAGGAATTAGGGGGTATATATATATATATATATATATATATATATATATATATATCCTTAAAAATGGGCCTGTCCTTTGTAAATCTGTGCTAAAGAGATACTTTTTGAAAAATGACACATGAAGAGGTCCTGTGACATGTTATTTATAATTTGAAAGTTAGAAAAGCAGCTAATTGTTTAACAAGAAGATGATGGCTAAGTAAATGGTAAGGGATGCCCATCATGTAAAATAAAACAGAAATTAAAATTTATGTTTGCAGAAAATAATCAGTAATACAGAAAAATGCTCATATTATATTAAGAAGGATCACATGATTGTGACTTACGACAAATGCCTAAAAAACCGTCTGGAAGGAAAGATACCAAGATGCTTGCTGGTGATGTGTGGGGGCATAACACTATGGCTGACTGTTCTTTCTCCTGGTTTCTTCCCTCAGATTTTCTATACTGAGAAAGCACAGTTTTTATGAGAATAAATCATTTTTTTTAATAGGAAAGATCCCTTTACTTTTATCAGTTACTGATTTAATTTGTACGTAAGTATATAACCATACATTGATGAAGTGTGCTTTGTGAACTGAGAAATTAAGAGAATGAAAGGAAGTGACTGATTCCAAAAATTAAGGGAGAGAGAGGGAGTGACTCATTTCTAAATTCTGTTAAGAAGCAACCTCTTCTCCTGGAAGGTTTGAAAGGTGAAAGGTACTGAAGGACAGAGAGATTCCTTTTTCTTTTTAATTAATTAATTTATTTGAGAGAGAGAGAGAGAGAGAGAGAGAGAATCCTCAAGCAGACTCCCCACTGAGTGTGGAACCTGAGCCGAAATCAGGAGTGGGCTGCTTAACTGACTGAGCCACCCAGGCATCTCTGGGGCAGAAAGGTTTTTGAGTGAGTCTCTATAACATCTGTGTTGGAAGTGGGCAGTGAGGGAGCAGCGCCAGGAGGGGTGGCGAATGCACCCAGATGCATGGGCACGAAAATCTAATTAAGGGCAGAGATTAAACAAACCCATGACACACGATCAACTCAGAGGACCATGTAGGTGGCAGGTGGCAGAATCTGGGATACCAGAACTAGAAGTTGGGTGGCTGGATTAGTGGGTTTTTGAGAACCTTCAGGTCCCAAGCTCCTAGGTACCTGGGGAAACCCATTAAGTCAGAATGACAGTACTTTGAACAAGTCAATGTTGGACTATAACAGAGGAGTTCTGGTTATTAAGGAATCTGCAAGACCTCTCTGTGAGCAAGGGCCTGAAGACCACACACTGGCATGGCTCTAAGGAGTGGGGGAGAATGAAGCAAAACACTTTTGTTCTTTGGATGCTTGCTGTTGGTGGAGACAAGGGGACTTGCTCAGGGCACCAGGCAGAAAAATTCCATACCTTTCTCTCACTTTTCCTCTTGTTGCCCTCACCCTTTCCTGTTGGGGCATTCAGCCTGGCATTTTGATGATGTGACTTTTGACTTTGCCTAGAATTCCCCAGTCCTTAGAATCTGGTGCATTCCACGCAGGGCACAGAATAGCAACCAGCACTGGTTTATGCGACCTAAAATTTTTCAGAAACAAAAGATTTGACAAAGATGCTTCTTCCTAATGTTGATATTTGTTCAAACATGTTTCTACTCTCCTTGGCCCCGTTATATAAAAACAACCAGAGGAAAACAAAAATAAAAATGTAGGCTTCCTTTCACAAACTGGCAAAAGGAAATAGGAGAGTCAGTGTCACATCTGGGCCACAGTGGTAGAGACTGGCTTTCTGGGCTGAACTGGCCAAGGGCCCAAGGGTCGGGGTGTCACCTGGTGGGGCCACAAGAAAGCACATTAGCACAAAGCAGCTGTGTGAACAGGCGTCACCAATGCCCCCTGCCAGCCAATGTGGAGAATGAAGGCTGACGAGGTTCACTCTCCAAGGCCAAACAGAAACCCTCTCTGTCAATCTTTCTATTCTCTTTGGAGGTTCCTCGCCAGATGATTCTGCAAATGTGGCAGAAAACAGTGAATTATTTTTTCCTTTAATTCATCAGTTCCAGTCAAGAAGATCTACGCCTTTAAAGAAACAGAATGGACTTGGAATAAGGAAATTTTACTTTTCTTCTTTTTGCCCTCGAGCTCATGTTTGTGTTCATGTCCCCACAAGACCCCCTTTCCACTGATGACTTATCTGGTTATGAAGTCAGAGCGTATCAAAATCTACCACCCTGAGAATTTGGTTGTGAAGCCACTTGCATTGTGTTTTTGGCACTGAGACAGATGTCTTTTCTTTGAAGACTGAAGTGAAGCCCCGTCGCCCCCCTCCCCTGAATCTTCCTGTTGGCACTTTCTCAAGTTGCAAGGAATCAGCAACACTCTCTTGCCCTTAACTTCTGCATCCCTTGCAGTGGTTTCGAATTTCAAAGCTTCTCAGCAGCTGTTTTGGTGTGAATGCTGATAAAGGATCCCTTCAGAAGACACACCCCTAACTCCATGGCCTTTACTGGGACAAGGAACAACAGTGACAGTGATGCTGGGAACAAAGGAAACACAGAGACTGGGGACTCTAGCCAGCCTCCTCCTACCACTTCCGCGCCTGAAGGGAGTGACGATTGTCTCTGCCTTCCCTTGAGGTTACTTTTCTTACCCACGGTGAGCCCAGGTTGGCTGACTCTGGTGGCTGCCTCAGGGAGGCTTTCACAAGAGGTGTGCACTCATGAATGCAAGCTGAGTACCCGCAGAGACCCCGAGGAAATTAACCGCAGGAGGTAGTAAGTAGGAGGAGAGAACGTGGGACCCACTGAAGGCAGTCCATGATGCTTTCCCCAGCAGCACATAAAAATGACAAACTGTGGCCATTCCGTGTGGGAGGAACAAGTATTGCTAGACCACTCGTTGATGACCTACTTGGCACCAGACAGAAATCCTATCAGGTTTCTGTTAACAAATCTGAAAAGGAAAGATGTGGTTTACATGCCAACATACATTTTGTAAACACCACTGCTTATAAAATTTATGGTAAACAATTCAATAGTGACTTTTTACTTGGCATGTGCAAGCGGCAGAGTGTGAATTTTAGAGTGTCTTGTACAGTAATTGAACTTGGGGTTTATCTCCTTAAAGAAGACAGCACAGCAGGCTGTCCCCCTTGCAGATTCTGGTGTCAGACAGGGCTGTCCTCGGCCTGAAGGGCAAGTGACACAGCCTTGAAACCTTGAGGCCCAAATCCAGATAATTGAGAATGGGTAGTGGGAGGATGAGGTAAAGGAGGGGGAAGACTGCTCCCTGTGCCACCAGATCCTCCCCCTCCTCCACAGCGAGGCCTATGGCTCTGCACCCCAACACTCCACTTTCAGACTCCCTTGCAGCTAGGTGTGGCCATGTCTGATCCTGGCCAACCAGCTGACAATGGATGTGATCTATCCAGCCCCTGTGTCTTTAAAGGAGAGTGGGTTGCTCTCCATCCTCCTTCCTGCTTCCTATGGGCTGGACAGTGGATGTAGTGCTGGTGAACTGGCTTCAGCCAGGCAGAGGACGGCGACCCAACAGGGACTGGCAGAACCACAGGACAGAAGACCCTAGGCCTTAGCCGGTCTTGTGGAGCACGGCTGCTTATCTGCCTTAGAGCTAGGATCTCTGACCCACCACGAGAGAGGCATGAATGTTTGTCTTGTGGATGCCACAGGATTTTTGTGGGGAGGAGCGAGAGGGGTCTTTTTGTTATAACAGGCAGCCTATACCCTGCCACAAGAAGGAAGGAAATCCAACAGAGAGGTCAAAGGTGGCTCTACTTGTCACTTACTTGGTTTCCTCCCCCATAGTCTCTAGAACCAATAAGAGCTTCTGACCTCCTTTGATACTGACAGTTAAACTTGTATTAAGGCAGGTTAGTAAGACAATAATTGTAACAAATTGTTACAAAATAATAAATTGTAACAATAGCTACCATTTACTGAGAACTTACTTTGTGCCTGGCACTTCACAAGTGGTATTTCGTTTAATCTTCAGAAAGACCTCTTAAGGATATTCAATAGTGAAGGAATCTTGGGCTCGCAGAATTTAAGGTAACTTGTCCGGGGTCACCCAGTCAGTGAGACCTCGATCCATGTCTAATGCAGTCACATCCCCTTCCTACTCCCCCAGTGTTTCCTTTTGAGAAGCATGCTCTGCTCCTAGCCATTTCCCTCATACTTTTTGAAAAGAACAAAGAACGAGAGATTTAATGGTGTGACAGGAGCTGGGCATTGCTGTGTCCTACCATTATTTCAGCTTTTGCACTTGGGCTGAAAGTGATCTTTAAGGGTTCTTCTCTTTACGTGGCTCCAGCTTAGGACTGGCTCCTAAGTCTCTGGACATTTCAGTCCCCGAGTACCGGGCTCCTGGACTGCAGAAGGTCTGCAAGCAGTGGCATGGCCTAGGACAAGGCTGTGGGTTGCCATGTGGCCCAGAGCATATCACTCAACCCTGTGGAGCCCGGTTTCCTTCTCGGTCGAGCAACAGGCCTCAGCAAGGAGGTCCAAGGATTCATAGCAAGCCTAACAGTCCTGAAGGAGCCCAGAGCCCTCCCGTACACTTTCAAGCAGAACTGAGTCTATAAACAGGCACAGAAGTCTCCACTCCTCACAGCCCTAGATGCTTGTTATCCATCACGAGGACCACGGAGTAATGTGACCAAGTGGTCAGGTTTGGCTCTCAATGCTCAGGTATCCCTCTGCCACGGCCAGAGCCCGGACCATGCGTATTATGAGAGTTTTAATGATGTGACAGGAGCTAGGCGTTGCTATGCCCTACAGCTTTTATTTTTTGCACCATGGCTTAAAATGTTCTTTCTTACTGTGGTTTTCAGAAGACCAACTATGCTCTCCACTTCTCTTTGCTGCTAAAGTGAAGAACAACTTATGACACAGCACACCCAGCTGAGGTACTTGAGACTTGCTGGGGTCTTGACCCTCCTCCCCCTTCTCACAGGGAGCCTCCAATGCTGAGTCTTTCCTAGGATTGCTAGGAACAGCTGTTCTCCTGAGTTGTTGGAGATGAGGAAGTTACATAGAAAACAATAATAAGGACAAAGAAACTTCCCTTGCTCCCCCAAACCAAGGTTACTCAGAAATCACCACAGTAACAAATCACCCGTTTTCAACGATTTCATTTTCCTTGCATTCTTATCTCTCTTTTTCTTTATATCCAGCCCTACCTCTATCCTCTATTTCGTAAACATATTTTGATCCTCTCTCTGTGACACATGCCATGCAAAGGGCTGTGGATGTGGAGTCAAGTAAACAAGGCCCAGTCTGTGAGGAGCTTTTATGTACTTAGGAGGGAGCCCATCAAATCTGGACTTGGGTTGGGGAGGGAGCACTGAGGGGTCTGAATTTATCTGGGCCAGCCACTGTGAGGTACCTGGCCCAGGTGAGGAGGGGGTGGAGGCGCACATGAGAGGACAGATGTGTGGTTGGGCATGGTGCCATGGGGCTTTCTGGACTTGTTCCTGTGTTTACAGAGCGCTGAAACACGTGCCAGGCATCTTGCAAGGCTCTCAGAGGGAAGGGGCCCGGTTCCTCCTCAAAAGGAGCTTACAATTTAGTGGAATGGATATATGAGGCTGGGAAGGTGGCTGGAGATGAAGTCAGATCATAAACAGCTCCGCGTCCATCTTACTGAGCACTCACTCTAGTGCCTGCAGCTGGTGCCATGCGCGATAAGCAAACGCTCGCCTTTGATCCATCAACAGCATCAACAGCCTTGTGAGCTGGGTAGTATTATCATCAGCAGCATTTTACAGATGGGGGAATGAGTAGAGGGAGGGCAAATGACTTGACTAAAGCCCCACAGCTAGGTTGAGCTGCATTTTAACCCACGAATGGCTGAATCGAAGACATAATCTTAACCACGTGCTAATAGGCTAAAGTGTTTGCACATTATCTAGCTGATACATACTCAGTTATAAGTGGGAATGGAACTGGCTCTCGATAGACAGATACTGAAATGGGGTAGGGAGAGGAGAAGCATGGAGGAGCCAGACAGTGAAGCTAAGAGTGCAAAGAGACTGCCCACAGGTCGACGGAGGCATCTGAGTAAGATGCGACTTCTTCAGCTGGACAAACAACTCCGTCCATTCTAGCCACCTGTCTATGCCTAATTCATACCTCGGAATTCATCCCCAACTGTGGCAACACTATAGCATCTGTTGCAAGTGAGAATACAGATCTAAAACCAGACTGCAGCTCAGGTGGTTGACTATGGGACTATGTAAGTTACATTTTCGGGGAGCCTTGTCACAAAAGAAGCCCAGGATCTTTGGGGGCTGGTAGGAGTGGGAGCTGTGCAGCTGTGTAGATGGCTGCCTAAACATGACAAGGACAGATGACAATGGAGAGAGCTACACATCAGCAATGTACAACATCTGGAAAAAGATAACAACTGTTCACTAAAGAGGGGATGTAACAGCTAATATGCAATAATGGACTGATGCCTCTGCTGTCCACAAGAGGGGCCTGAAGAAGGGGCTAGGGGGAGAGGTGCAGGTGAGTATAAGGTCAAAAAGGGCCCGCCACCCTACCCCTCCAACCATGGACAGTTTACTCCATCAAGCCAAACGGGAATGTCTTTTGCCAGAAGCGGAGGTTACACCTGTTTTACGTGGATCATGTAATACTAACAAATTCTTTAGGCTAATGTCAGAAGATGG
This sequence comes from Ailurus styani, assembly GCA_002007465.1. Classification (NCBI taxonomy): domain Eukaryota; kingdom Metazoa; phylum Chordata; class Mammalia; order Carnivora; family Ailuridae; genus Ailurus; species Ailurus styani. The sequence goes on from LNAC01000039.1 coordinate 6,157,557, forward strand.
CTTATATCTTATATCTTCTGCTATGACAGTTCTGCTCATATCTACAAGCTCACTGCAGTCAGAGGATGAAAACTCTGCCCATCCACCAGCTATAGTCATTGGTCAGCAGCTATGAGCAGCAATTTGGCCCAGTACTAGGCAGAACTAGCCTGTCCCCAGGGCTCATGCTGAGCTCCTGTGGGGTGGCCTTACACACTCCAGGTGACAATGACCCAAGTGTGGCTTCATACTTTGCCCCAGTTCTGGTTCAATACACCCCAACTGACTGGCCGAGTAACAATGGTCCATACTTGGAATGAGCCCAGGCAACAGCTCTGTCATAATTCTTTTTGACACAGGCTGACCTGACATGCTGTTCATCAGTCCAGGCAGGGAAAAGAAAAAGGTCCTGTGATTAACCAGCCTACACGCCCTTGGTTTCTGCCAGCGTTCATCCTTAATCTGGACACACATTCCCTGAATGCGCTCCCCACTAAGTCCCCTCTTTATTTCCTACGCATTGTGCTTCTCTCTTAGGATTTGCATGTTCTACATAGGTTCCATTGCTAAAATGAAAATGTTGCTAAAAATTGGAAGATCTCTGTATCTCTTATAGAAAATCAATTATATGTACCAACTCCTGCCTTCCAAAACCCACTAAGCTGTTTCCTAAGTTTGTTTTTCTTAACCCATATCTTAACTGTTTTAAATCTGTGTCTGTCTTAGCATGCTGGCTGGTTAATCTTCTTTTCCATTTTTTTTTTCCATTACCTTTTCAAACATCTGACTCTCCTTTAGCTTAAAATAATGCCTCAACTAAACTCCTCTTTTTCACTCCTGGCTCTGTTTCCCATGGCAAAACAAACAAACAAACAAATAAAATTTATCACTTTTTTGGTACCAGAGCACTTTTGCTTTTGCATTTATGTCAGGTAACAAAATATCTTCTATTCTCAAACCAAACCAAATCTATCCCCAACTCCCCCCTACTTTCTCTATTGAAATTCCAGCATAAAGAAGTGATGCTATTGGCAGAAATTTCAGTCTGCCGATACAAAGTACTAATAAAAATGTGGACCAACAGAATTCCCAAACACTGCTGGTAGGATGCAAATTGTTTTGACTACTTCGTAAAAACAATTTTACATTTAGTGAAGATGAAGATGCATCTCTCCTCCGAGTCACAATTTGACTCCTAGGCACATACGCTAAGGAAGCATGCAATTGTGAGCCAGAGGGTAGGTGTGCCTGCAGGTCTGGTGCAGGGCCAGGAATCTGTATTTCTTATAGTTCTAGAGGCAATGTGGGGGCCTTATTCCACAGCGAGGGCCTGGGATTGAAGGCCAACCATATCAACTCAGATCTCTCTCTGTGGCGGGGTCCCTCCCAGGCCTGTGGTTCCAGCCACAGGAAAGCTCACTGGAGAGGAGTAATGGGAAATGGCACAAGACTGCTGGTTGAGTAACTATGCTTGGGGTGCTGATCCCTGGTCAAAGACAGCCAGTCTGAGGATCTGGGAAAATTCATGGTCATTTCCTCTTCTTCCTTTTCTGTCAGCCCTGGCTGCTAGGCGAGGTTGGGCTGGTGTTCTTCATACAAACTGCCTCATCTGGAGAGGTGCTTGGAGTCAGCACGGCCATCATCCTCATCTCCCACACAAAGCTCCGAAGCACCCACCCAGACAAGGGACTCTGAATGTGCTGTTCCCTGCCAGGAATAAGGAAATCTCTAGGCAAGGCTTTAGGAGAGAAGGCTGAAGGCTGAGCCCTCGTAAGGAACTGTGGTTCTTCTTTGTGCAAGCCTTTACGTGGGTGTCCACATGTGTGATTCTTGGTGTACTGAGTTCAATGTAAGTACAACGCTAGGTGCAACCTGGCTTTTAATAAATACTTCCAGATGGCAATGAATAGAAAGTGAGATTAAGGAACTTCTCAAAAAGTGGAAGCTGCTGTGTGCCTTCCGGTGTGAAGCTGCTTTCCACTTTCCCACTGCTCTGTCTACTCTCATTCAGGGAGGTTGTATAATGGTGGCTCTCTGTCACCCTCGCTTAGGTTCATTTCTCCCCCTGATGCCAAGAATGGCTTCCACCATCCCTCCTCCCCCACTCTGGGTGAGCAAATGGGGAAAGTGCACAGCTTGGCGAGATGACCTCCCTCCGTTTGTCTATTCCCATAATCCTATTTTGAAACTGAAATATCCATGGGGCAAAGTACCGATTACCAGGTGGCTGTTGTTCTTTGAGGTTTAAAAATATCTTCAAGGTGGCACAAGTTTTACAGAGTCCACTGGGCACCTGAAATCTACCCTGTTATTCAGCCCCAGTAATGTACTGAGGGTGAAGGTAATTTGTTTAGTTTAAATCATTAAATCCTAACAACGCGGGGTTCTGGCAAGATACAGTATGTGTGGGAGACGATGACGTGATGTTGGGAGGAAATCAAGATGATGATATGATGTAAATACAAATGGAGTTTGGGTTGGATTTCAGGGAGGCCACACAGAGCCCATCTCTGCATGACTTGGCCTCTTTCCCAGGGTCCTCTCACTTAAGGCTGCTGTGGTCCCCACCGAAGCAGCCGGCCGCCTGCCCAGCCAACTGTCTCAAGAGAGGCCCTGGCCAGCCAGCTCATTATTTGGGCACAGAGCAAGAGAGACAGGAGTGATTTTTCTTTTAATGGCTTCAATTTCACTCCTTTGGTTCTAAAATGGGTTGCCTTCTAATTCTCTCCTTTTTGCTTCCTTTTTCATTGCCTTCGGGTGTCAGAAAGGTAGAAAGCTATGATTGAGGATTAGAATTTATATTTTGAGTATGTGGCTAAAAGTATTCTGGTTTCTTCCCTGTAAAGTGGGGATTATGCCAATGTTTCTAAGAATAGATATTCTACATTAATTACTAGTAGGAAGTTATTGATACCTGATCATCTTTGATCTGAAAAAAGGAAACATCAATTTCATATGGTTCAAATGAGAAGATAGATCTAGACCATTAACTGGTCATGTAGTAGGTGCTCAGTAAACTTCAGGCTTACTAGGCATCTATGTAAAGAGAGGGGCACTCTGGAGTCTGGGGGTTCTCCTGGGGTTATGGCTGGCCTTTCTATCCCAGGCACAGATGACATCCAGTGACTTCCTGGCTGGCCAGGAGACAGCCGATCTGCCATTACTGGTGTCCACCTATACTGCCAAGCTAATCACCATGGATTAGTAATAACATTTAATGAGTTTAACTGAGTAGACAAACAAAATGAATTATTTTGATAAAAAGTAAAAGACAATAAAAAAAAGAAAATAAAGAAGGGAGAAAGCTGCACTTCTGCCTAATCTTTACTTGGTGTCAACTCAAGAAAGAATCCACCTCAAAAAGAAGAAGAAAGAATCCTTCTCAAAGGAACCACAACATTTGTATGATAGTCACATTGTTAATGTATTAGTTGGAAGGTGGGGATGGAGGGTTGTTTACTCTCAGAAAAAAAGGAGCTTTAAGTGTAACTCTTGGGTTAAAAATCTCAGTATGAATCACACCACTGAAGAGTCAATTTCAGGGGTCACTAAAACTACAGCACTCCTGTCAGACAGCATTTTTGCATCTACTAAGCTAATTGTCACATAAATACTAATATTCGAAGCACAGATTTCTCAGCTGTGGGCCGATGATGGATAACTGGAAGAAAAGCACATGGATCTCAGGCAGACCGGTTTATATTTAGCTCCACTACTTCCTCAAAGCCACAGGAAGACTGTTCAGAAAGCCCTGGCATTTTGGATACAGTCCCTGTGGCCTGATGTGATCAGAAAGCTCAGAGGGAACCAGGAACAGGTGGGTTTGGGGCAGCCACATCTGGATTCCTCACAGATCACTCCTGTGGTTCCATGAAGCGTCATCCGCCTCTCCCATTACACTGTCCATGCCCATAGGGCCTGAGTCACCTGAATGCAAGACCTCTCCTTCACACGCTGGGACTTCCACAGACCAGTGGGGCTGCTGGATCTAAGGAGGCACCAGCTGCTGGGAATGGCCCTATCTCTAAGGCATTTGAACAAGGTCACCTGAGGGCCTTCTCCTTTACTTGTGCTGGGATAAGAACACAGGATTCTTCCAGCCAGATCAGACACTGAGCCTTTGACCAGAACTGGGTGGTCTAGAAGAATATAGCTTTGCGATATTTTGGGTTAACAGTTTTTGGACTTGCGGCTTTTTCTGATGATAATCATTCTTGCGAGCCATCTACTCACAGACCTATATGCCCAACACTTATTGTTTGCTAAAAACAGGCTCACTACGTTTGTAACGCAAAGGAGTACACGACAGAAGAGAAAGACAGTTTGCTTGGTGGCACCTGGAGAATCCCAGCATGTGGATGATGGCCAGGGTCTGTGGTGCGCTGGGCAGCCTGGAACGTGTGTGGCCAACCCCGGCCGGGGGGGAGAGGTGTGAGTGTGCAAGATCAACAGGGCCACAGGCACACGACCCCGGGGGTTGAGGAGTGGGAGGGCAACTGCTTCTATAGGTACAGAGATCCCTCCTTTGTCCCCAGTCATTTGCTGAAAGGAGGCTAAAAGGCCTTGACTGCTATGTGGAGACCATGTATTGGGGTGATGCAGAGAAAGAAACCAACATATACACTGAAAACTTATTTTGTTACTTGAAGGGTCTTTTTTTTTCATTTGGATTCTGGCCACTTTCTCTTTTCTATGAAATAGAAAAAGCCTCCAACTTTCCCTTTTTTAGCTCCCCAGTTTTCCTAAGAAGGTAGAGAGCATGAAAAAGTCTGAGCAGAATGGAGGGAATGACTGGCCCCTGTCGGGACTATGCGGTGAGGCGAGTCAGACACCCCATGTGCTCCTAGTGAACTCCACCCAGGGGGCCATGGAGACCTCTGGAGACCTCCCGGTCGTAACCCCCAGGGCAACTGAGCAGGACGGGGAGGCAGATACTCGATCACAACCGTTCATGAGGCAGGGGAAAACAGGGTGCTTAAGACAACTGTAAGTGAAGACTATGGATCTATAGTCTAGAAGAATATGGCTTTACATATTTGTGTTTTCTAACTGCTTAAGAATGAGGATGATAAAAGAAATATGCCCTGTTACTATGTAGCTGACAAGTTAATAATGTAACTCTCTAACAGGGTAAGTAAAAGCAGAATCAAGCCTAGAGACAAAGAATTACTTTCTTGTTTTTCTGGGATAAAAGTGCCAGGGCCAGCCCTAGGATAAAGGGAGTGAGGCACTTGCCCTGAGAGCAATATAAACAGATGCCAAAAGGCTCAGTAATCAGGATTAAAAAAATTGCCTTAAGATATTATTTATCTTGATTACTGAGGTGCTTTTAGTTTTTTTTTTTTGGGGGGGGGATGCCTTTAAATTATGCAGCCCAGAAGAGTGCCTCACTTGTCTCCCTCTGGCCCTGCCTGGTAAAAACACATCAACTAAAGGTGTTAAATGACTGGAGGATAGCAGTTATGTAATTACAAATGAAACCAACTAGAGACCCAAGAACGAGTCTTCAAATTTCCTTAGGATAATTCCTAGAAGTGGGGAAGGAGTTCCACTTCTAGGAATTATCCTAACGAAACAACAAGAATGTACACGGACATTTGAGAGCACTCACTTCAGTGTTACTCGTGACAACAAAAAATTGGAAATAATCTAAGTATTCACCCATAGGGGATTAACACGATATGATATCATACCAGATTCCTATACAGCCATGAAAAATGAGGATGCTGCGCAACTTAATAATCTTGAAAGATGTTCAAATTCGAGTCAGGGGAAACACGCAAGTTAGAAAACACTAGGTGAAAATAGCAGTCTGCTTCTCCTGTTTCCGTTCTTGCCCTCTATAATTTATAGCAATCGGAGTGATTTTTTTTTTAAGTTTCCTTTAGTCTTAGTATGGTTTCCTATTATATTTAGAATAAATTTAAACTATACAGCCATCTCCATTCCGGCCCCTGACCATCTCTCTGGCCTCCTCTTCTACGGCTCTCCCTTCCATGCCTATTCCCTAGCCAGATGGGCTGCCTGTGGAGCTTCCACACAAGCTTGTCCCTTTGCCTGCAATGCGCTCCCGCCCCAATACCCACACAGCTGGACTCTTTGTAGGATTCAGGTCCAGCTCAAATGTCACATTCTCAGAAAGGTTTTTCCTGGCACCATCTCTTAACTGACCACTGTCCTGTCACTCTTTAATATCACACACACACACTCTTTCTCTCTCAAGATTTTATTTATTTATTTGAAAGAGAGAAAGAGAGAGAGAGAGTGAGCAGGGGTGGAGCAGAAGGAGAGGGACAAGCAGACTCCACACCAAGAGCAGAGCCCGACACAGGGCTCAATGTTGTGACCCTGAAATCATGACCTGAGCCAAAGTCAGGAGTCAGGTGCTTAACCAACTGAGCCACCCAGGCGCTCCTCATATTACTCTGTTTTATTTCCTTCATATACTTAATACTCTCAGAAGTGATCTTATTTAATTACTTATTTGTTTACTGTCTACCTCCCTCCATGAGAATGAAAGTTCCAAAGGGGAAAGGCTTTTCTTGACTATACCCATGGATGCTGAATGACTATGGGTAGATGTTTCTACACATACACATAGGTTCATGTATACATGTGCATTCACATTAAAAAAGAAAAAAGGACTGAAAGAGCACAGGACAAAAAAACTGAGTTTCGGGATGGTTCTAAGTTTCTTCATTTTACTTATTTTTATTTTCTACAATAATGTACTACTTTAGAAATAATGAAAACAAAGTTTCCCCTCTGTTTTAGAGTATGATCACTATGAAATGATGCCTGGGCACAGCTAGACCGAGATTAGATCCACAAGATGCCAGAACTGGAAAAGAGCATAGAGAACGTTTGGTCCCTCCCAGCTCTCAGTTCAGAGATGAGGAGGTCAAGGCCGAGCAGGGAAATGACTCCTGGCTCATAGAGCAGAACATGTAACAATGAGTCTGGTGTTCTTCTCACTATACCAGTGGTTTTTCAAAGTTAACACACATGAGAATTATCTGGAAAGGCTTGCGAATATGGACTGCTGGACCTTACCTGCAGTTTCCAAGAGTGGGTCTGGGGAAGGGCGTGAGAACCCGCATTTCTGACAAGTTCCTGAATGATTTTGAAGCTGCTGGTCTGGGTCCACACTTTGAGAACCATTAGGCTATGCCACGTTGCCTCTCATGACTCCCTCAGAAATGTCTTATTCTTTTTGTAGGAATGGTAGTGATTAAAACAATACCTTCAACCAAAGAATTAATGGAAAAACTCTATCTTTTAGGGTAACTCCCTGGAGTTCCTAGTAAAAAGAAGGAAAGGAGACAGGGATAAATAATTCTGAGAGTCTACTCCACACCAGGCATTGTTCTAGATGGATCTATAGTTTGTTTGTTTAATCTATTTTGCCGCCAGAAATCTAAACTACTCAGAGGGATAAAGAAACTCATTTTAGAGCAAACAGCTAGGGAGTGATTGAGACAGATATTAAATCCATGTTTATTTGACTATATGAAGTCCATGCTCCTTCTCCAACCTTCAGATAAGAAGGAAAAGCTGTCACTTGTGGCATTTAATGTGGCAAATCAATGTCTCCCAATGCAGAAACAAACACCCCCAAGAAGTATTAATATAATGTCATGCTCCCAAAGATATTGAAGGTGTGTACAACAATATTAACATCCAACCTTTTCTCTGGGCTTGAAGCCAGGGTTTATTCATTTACATGATATTCAGCAACTTCCAACTCAGACCCTCAGAGTAGAGATGCTTTGAGTCAATGCCTGGCTCACTACAAATCATCTGTGAAATAACTGGGAAGGGAGAATGCATCAATCTCAGCTTCTGACAAAAGGAAGAACGCACACATGCTCTGTGGGAATAGAACCAAACAGACTTTGCAGCTGAACAGAATTGTCCCACTATTGGAAGAACTAAATTTGAATTCAAAGGCCAAAAGCCAAAGAGGAGAATGTATTATTTACCATTTTAGGTAAAAAGTAACCTAGACATTAGTTATTGTTCCCTTTTTGTTTGTTGATGAGGAACTTAACAAGAAACGAAATCTACATGACAAACAAATCATTCATACCTACAAACCCCCACACAAACACCAAGTCACAATTTGTCCTGTTACTGTGGTCACGTTTGAGAAAACTGTTAATACTATAATGGCAAAGGACCTTGATGACATTCTTTACATTATAGTTTTGACCAGAATTCCAAGTTAAGTACAAAATTAAGTACAAAGTGGGTTATTTCAGGAGCAACAACAAAAAAGGGCAGTTTTCTTTACCCGTCTCTCTGTATTTCTCATTTCACCTCATGATTTCCCCCTTATATATTATTCCAAATCCCTGAAGCAGCTGTACAAATAGGTCTCACATGAAAATGAAAGGAAATACTTGCTGTAATTCTCGCTATAAAAGCAGAGGAATGAGGACTTCAACCAAGAGGGCTCACATGATGGGTTCCTTCCTGTGCCCTCCGCAAGGATCCTTGGTGCCTCTTCCTTCAGAAGCTTGTTTTCTAACTGTGGTCAGTGAAATGTCTACACAGTTTGGCTAGCAAAGCTGGCCAGTGGAGACCTTGAAGGAAAGATAAGTGGGAAAGAGGGAACAGGACAGAGTGGATGTGAATAAAGGACAAGAGGATCCCAAAGATGGGTACCCGAGAGTGGTTAAAATTTGATATCAAAGGCAACTTTGCTCTAAACACAGTTATGAATAGGTTTAAGGTTTAAAGTGACTGTGGTCTTCTCTGTGCACAAATCAGTAAGGTGGGCCAAATTCCCAGCCCCTCATTTGTTAATGTCTATAAAGATAAGAGTCTTTCATTCCCTATAAAATGCATGGAATTTTGTTTATTATAGAAAAAAGAAGGTCTGAAAGATCTTGTAGAACGAACCCTGGGCCTCAAAACCAATGAGCTGTCTCTGCAGACAGCTTCTGAGCTAGGTTTCTAATGCAAGGCATGAGATTGGACTGTGCAATATTAAGTATGAGCGAGCTGTCTTTTCATTCCCGACTCTCGCCCTTTATGAACAGTTTGGAAAATAGCCATCGTGCCTTCCCCAGAGGGATGATGGTGCTGCAGGTGCAAATGCAGTTTCTGCAGCCGTTATTCAATGGTTAAATGTTTGCTTTTAAATATTAGACTGGCCTAGCAGAAAGAGCGGTCTTGTGTCCCCCTCTCCCTCCCTCCTTTCCTCCCCCCTCCCCCGCCACTTCAGCCTCACACACACTTACACACACAAAGAACGTGTCAAAGTTCCATATCTGCATTAGCACCCACACCTGGGTCCCAGGGAGGATTTAAGAAAAGACATCCCCTAATTTCTATCCAAATGGACATTTATTCCATAAGCTGCAAATATATTTTGGCAATGTGTGGCCGCTGTTGATTCAGATTTCACAGTGGTCTTCAGCCTGGGGTAGTTCATGCAGAAGACAAAAGAATAGCTACTTGGCAGATAATACTCTTTAGGCCTTAGGGAGGGCACTCAGCTGGAAAGATCTGTTTTTGCTGGAGATCGGAAGTGCTTTCCCAGCAATTATTTGATCTTTCCTGGGAACTCGTACTTCTGAAAATCTCCCAGCCTGGTGGGAGCACATGGACTTCTATTCTGGTCTCAGCATTATCACTAACCAGACGTGTGACTCTGCGCAAATCATCTGGCCTTTACTTCACCTCAGTTTTCTCATTTGCTTGCTGGAATAATTATCCTTTCTCTGCTTAATTCATGGGGTTTTTGTGAAGATAAAACCAGGGGGTGTATGCGAAGGTATTTAGAAAATATAAAAAAGCCATTTATTGTTAGGTGGTATTTGTATGAGGTTTTTCATTTTGTCCCTGCCCTGGATTACATGACATTGGTATGTTCTGGCTTTCTTTCTGAGAACTAGGTAGGAATTCCCTCATGCCAAGGAGAGGTAGTAAGGGCAACTCAGGCAGAGAACAGCATCAGATTCTTGTTACCTCTAGGAAAAAGAAAGTAAAAAATGCAGAACCAGAACACTGTAACATTTTGCTAGACAGTGTGCTTTTGCTAGGGACACACAACATTCTGGTTCTTATCTGCCTCCTCTTCAGAGGTCCATACTGAGAAGGTTACTGCTGCAGTGCTGAATGCAGGAAGGAAGGAAGGATTCCAAACACCCATCCACCCACCTTTCACAGACCAAAATGATATATCCAGCAGTGTGCATAGAATACAAGATGCAAAATGCTATCCCTCTTGCTGAAGAGAGACCAGCCAGCCTGAGGCAGATATGCAAAGGATTTGTCCTGGTCCAGTGTGGTCAAGTGTGCCCTCCAGAGAAACGCACATGTGCTCTGGGAGCTTGAGCTTGTGGGTCATTCCCACCCCGAGGAGGCTGGGACATGTTCTTAGAGCACAGAGAGCTGAGCTGGGCCTGCAGGAAGGACTGGTGAGGGACAGGATGGGCAAAGTGCTCTCTAGCTCTTACAAAGGCATAGATTCTAGAAGGAACATTCCAGAAAGCAGCCTTGTTTGCTGTGAGGAAAGCCAACAGTGGAGATGGGCAACTAGAATGTTGGCCAGGGACCTAAATGTGAAAGCAGGAGTAGGCCATCCAAGCTTCTGAGGAAGAATTACACAATAGACTGGTATTTCAGAACGATTACTTAACAGCAGGGAGGACAGACTGGAGGGAGAGGGTGGGGGGTAGGAAGCAGATTTAAAATCTAATGTAAACATCTGCATTTCACAACACTGGACACTTTACAGCAAGTAGTGGTGTAAGAGCATTCCTCCAAATTCTAAATTAATACAGCCAATCACAAATTAGGGAGGTGAACAGTCAATGCCTTCCAGAAACTATTCTCCAAGCAATAAATTTCCCTTGCACAATTTAGAAAACACTGATTTCTCATATAATCTGGGAAAATCTTTGTGAAAAGGGAGTCACTCTATGATTCTGAAATGTGGGTAATCACTTGTGTATTGTGGCACCAAGAAGGGTCCAAAAGATAAGGAAACTATTGCCTTACTGTGTACCAGGTACAAAAAGGGGGTGATGAACAGCTACCTGGGAGCTAGCTTTGGAGGAAATATCTCAGAAATGAAAAGAGAATTTCTAATAATTTGGGGAGCTTTAGCAAGGATTATGTACTTCTTAATTCCCTCTCTGAGTTCCTTTTCTTTTTTTTCTTCCCTCCCTCCCTCCTTCCCTCCCTCCCTTTCTTCCGAGAGCACATGCAAGCACAGGGACCTGTGTGCATGGTTGGGGGGTGGTGGCGGTGGGGAAGAGCAGAGAGAGAGAGATAAGACATTCCCAAGCAGACACCATGCTCAGTGCAGAGCCCAACGCAGGGCTCCATCTCATGACCCTGAGATCACAACCAGAGCCTAAATCAAGAGTTGGATGCTTAATGGACTGCACCACCAGGCACACCCCAGTTTCTTTTTAGTCTAGGTATAACTCATATACAACATATAGATCTTAAGTGCACAGTTCAATGAGTTCTGACAAATGTACCTGTGTAACCCAAACCCCTCTCAAGATAGAGAACATTTTCACCACCCTAGAAAAATCCATCAGTGCCCCTTGCCATCAGTCCCATGCAAAACAATCACAGCTGTAATTTCTACCACATAGATGCATTTTGTCTGGCCCAGAACTTCATATAAATGTAGTCCTACAGTGAGTACTTTTTCTACTTACTTATTTTTGACATTTATCCACAATAAAATGCCTTTCACTAGTTTATTTTTGCTGAGCAGTACAGTAGTTTTCATTGCTTCATTCATTACAGCACTTTTTATTACTGAGCAGTACTCCATGGTCTGAATATACCACTATTTGGCATGTTTTTAACAGCCCTCTCTTTTGCTGGAGTGGGTAAGTGCCTAACCATGGCAAAGCGAAAAAGAAAAGCATGGTGTGCAAGGTCAGGTGTAGTGGGTGACTGTTTTCTGTGGGGTCAGGGCCTGACCTCCTGAGGCAGCTTGGTCTTTAGGACCCCTAATAGCAAAAGGGGCTAAAACTTCAGGTTAATCAAGAAAACTCAGAGAGAGACTACCCTTTATATTTTCTTAGTGCTACATGTTTGGATCACAGGAACAGATGAAAAATGGCCCCCGAAAGGGAGAAGCCAACTTACTGAGAATCAGGTACTTGGGATGAATGGTTAGACAAAAGATTTAGGTAACAAAGCATTCTTCAAGAACTTAAAGTGTGTCCATGGAGTCCTGCACCTAGCCTAGGGTTCTATGTTGTTCCTACCACAAGTGGCACTTCAGTAAGGGGACTGAGGGAGTTCAGCAGAGAAAGGGAGTGATTCAGAAATACTCTCAGGATTCCCAGTTTCCAATGAGAGAAGTGCACCCATGAGTGCCAAGCAACTATGCGGCGAGAGTGTAGCTGCTTTCAACCAGGAGATGATAACCTGGAGGCTTTGAGGAGAGCCCGTGAGCTCCTGCTAAGAGGTTTATTGGGCAGCACAGGCAAAAGTCCTTACTCTGTGGAGCTGTGTAAAGAAGCATCACAAAGAATCCAAATGGCATCCAAAATGCTTATTCAGGCTTCTCCTGTACATCTGTCACAGCTCACTAATGAAAATCAGATATGAATACCGTTCTGATGACTTGAAACACACCATTTGGGTCAGCTCCTCCCCCCGTCGCTATACAATGCCTGCCCTTTGAAATGAACTAGTCATTTTGGGTCTGATATTCCCATCACCACTGAAAGTGATGCTGGTTACAGTCATGCTGAAGACACACTGGAAACACAAAGCTCTCGGCTCTGGGTAGAGCCTGGTTTGGGTCCAAAAATCATGTGGATAATGTCCACAAAAAGCTGGCAGGCTCCCTTTCTATTCTTCAGACTAGACACACCTACTTGCTTTCTATTTGGCCCAACTATTTTTTTGAAGTAATTACAAAGTAAATAATAACGGCTCTCATTTTTGTTGACTCCTAACTATGGGCCAGATACTGTGCTTTGCACTTCATTCTTAAAAGCCCTTGAGGTAGGAGCTGTTACTCCTCCTCCTTCAATGATACGGAAAATAAGAGCTAGCCAGAGCTTCTTCCATCGTCATTACTATTCCATGTGTTGCCTTTGCTTCTCCGCTCGGCGGTGGGGGTTGGGAGACATGAGAGATGATGCTGAACAAACAGAAAGCAAAATGATCCTCTTCTTTGATCTCCCCTCCTTACATATTTTAACGTTCAGTTTTGTAATTAGGTCAAAGTGAGAGCTATCACTGTGGAGAGATACAGCTCAAGTTTAACAATTATTTCTTAGAAGACCGTTAATTAGACTGACTTGGGGTATAGGCTTCAGAATCCATACTCATTCTGATAGCAGTTACAGCACAAGACATCTCATAAATAAAAGCCATTTAGAACATTATCCACAGGAAACAGCTGCAGCTGGTAAGGGAACTTCTGACATTAAGGAAATGCAGAACTTCATGGAATTAGAAGAAGGCAGGAGTCATATATCACAGGGTAACACTATCTTAGCAAGAGCTGGACCATGTTTTCAATAGATATACTCATTTTACTGCAGTTTGTACTTGCTTACTTCTCTTGGGTTTTCAGGAGACAAGCTTGGCACGTTAAGAGCAAAAATTCAAAAGAAAGGTGCACTAGACTCAGGGATATTTACAATTTCAAAGGCTATGAGCCCGTGGTTTGGTCCAAAGCTTGGGGGCTGTTTCACTGTAGAAACCTGTGCTGTTCAATGCAGTACATCCTCTCTAACCGCCTGTGATTGGTCCAAACTGAGATGTGATGTAAGTGCAAAGTATAGCCAGATTTCAGACTTAATGGGAAGCAAAGTATGTAAAGTCAGTCACTGATAAATTTTGAAATATTGACTGCATGTTCAAATTATAATATTTGGGACATGTCATCCTAAATAAAATGTATTATTACTATATATATACACATATATATTATTACAATTACTTTCAGGTGTTTCTTTTTGGTTTTTCATCATGGCTCCTAGAAAATTTAAAATTACCTGCGTTGCCTGCATTTGTGTTTTGCATTGTAAGTCTACGGACAGTACTGGTAACATACTCAGTAACTGAAAACAGTAACCCAAGTTGAAAATGTGGTGCATTTGATCAAAAGTGGTAAACCATCTGCAGTGAAATATGTTCCCTAACAGGAAAATAGAATAATTTAAAAAGTAAACATGTGCACTGCTGTTTGGCTCTGACCCACTGGTGACCTCAGGTAAGCCACTCATTCTTCCTGGGCCTAGCCTCTGCAATGGTTGATTCAGATAATCTTTTTATTTATTTATTTATTTTTAAGAGATGGGGAGAGATGGGAGAGGGGCAGAAGGAGAGGGAGAGAATATCTTAAGCAGACTCCATGCTCAGGGTGCAGCCTGGTGTGGAGTCCGATGCAAGGCTTGATCTCATGACCCTGAGATTGGATGTTTAATTGACTGAGCCACCCAGCACCCCTGACTCAGATAATCTTGAACATTTCTTCTAGTGCTCACATTTTAAGTTTGTGGCAAATTCCTAAGGGTTGTTAACTCATGGATGAAGTGAATAATAATTTAAAAACCCTTGAATATTTGCAGTTCCAATGTTGCCTGCTGATCTTTCACAAGCAACATACCTTTGACTGTCTTTCTGGACCAACAGCTAAAGTTTAATGGCAATAATAATCATGTTTCTAATAGACAGACTGGGCTACCTGAAAGGAGGGACAAAGCCATTTGCCTGTGCACTCAAATAAGTGGGTTTTATATGACAAGACTATATTCCTAATATGGAAAAACTTAAGAGCTTCTTAACCTAACAGATGCTTACCGAAAGGTGATCCCCAAATGTTATAAAATATCCCAGGAGAGGGAAAAGAGAACCAGTTATTCTTTTAGTTTAGATTCTGCCCTAATTCTTTTTATTTTCAAAGCATCTAATAATCTGCTGGAAGCTATTCTCTATCTCTCAGGCAAATTATACATTTTTTAGATGATTCCATAGTTTTTCCTTAAAAGGTAAAAAATTTCAATTTAGATAACTCAATTATAACTAATAGGGTAAAGCTTCAGCATAAGCAAGATAGATAGCACTCATGACCCCACGAATATTTTAAGCAAATGTATGCTCAAAATCTATGTGTGGAAACAAATTTGGAATTAAGAAATTGTAGGAATAAATGACTGCAATGTGTAGGGATGGAAATCTTGCTTACTGTGAAGACCTCCAGAAATACTGTATGATCACCCCTGGAAAGAATCCTAGAATTTACATCCCCGTTTGAGTCCCTATTATACCTAATTTAAACCTGACATCTTGAACTTCTGAACATGGAGTGACAGTGTGTTCAACTGCCACTAAGATACTTGTCATTTTGAAGTAGTCTTTGCCCTTATTTACATGGCTCCAGATTCCTTCAGTCATGACTTTTGGCAACATGACATTAATGTCACTAATACTGATAAATCTTGCCTGTACCAGAAAGAAACTCAAGAAATACTTGGTGAGAAAAGGAACGTTAGAGAGGCAAGCTCTTTCCTCTTCTTTCTCTCTTTTCTTCCTTCCTTCCTTTTTTTTTTTTTTTGTCTATCCATAATGATGACGCTATAATTCATGTCTTTTTTTTTTTTCAAGCTAACATTGAAGGCAATTGGAAATTTTGACTGAATTGCTGAAATAAAAGGTTTGGGCTTCAGCCATTCCAGACTTTGGGGGGGACTTATTTTAAAAAGCAAGAAAGAGGCTCCAACATCATGTAACAACAAAAGGACAGATTGGCCATCTTCACTTTTGAAATTAGTGGAGTGGGAGCTGGTCAACCCGTGAAGGAGAGCAAGTCCTGGTGGGTCTATTGTGCAAGATAACAATTTGACTTGAAAACGGAAAAAATGACCCTGCATTTCTTTCCCTCTGCCACTATCTACAGAACCACATTTGAAAAAGCACCAAGAGAAGCAGATTAAAAAGAATAGCTTCTGGCTGGCTTTTCCTTGGCATTTTATACTTTCATTCCTTTGTTCTTTTCTCGTTCAACCTCATTCCCAATTATTACACTGTTTTGGGGGCACTAGGGACAGGACGTCTGGGAAACATAACACATTATTAGTCCATCTGCTTTCTCTGTGAGTTCTTTTCAGCATCTTTGCGTGGCAACAGGAAGGATGTGGGCTCCCTTTCAGATTCAAATGAGGCTAATCAGCCCTAGCTCAGGTTGACAACATCATGCTTTTGTTACAGGGTAGCCTGAGAAAGCCAGAACCACCTCCCTAGTGGGGTAACCATTTCATCCCTGGGCTTAAGCTCTTATTTTTAACATCCTATTCCTAGGCCATTCCTCACTCAAAACCAAAACCCCCCAAAAAACTGCTGACACAGTATGACTCAAGTGCATTCTTCCGTTAAGAGAATTCTGATTTTTGGAGTTGGAAAGACCAAAGTTTCCAAAGTATTTGAAGACGTTTTAAGTTGTGTGGCACAAGGTTTCCAAAGTGGCATTGTCTCCTTCCTTCAAATTATTTATGAAGAATGTGGTAAGAAAAGCCTGCCATGCCTTTTCCCCAAATATATATTTCTACATGTGCAAAATCAAGCGGTATTTCAATCAAATACAGAATTTTGGTCTAATTCTTAAAACTGGATGTTTTATGACTAACACACAAAAAGATCGAAGCAAAACCAATGAATAGAATGTGGTACAATGTTGGATGAACACCTTATTGTTGAATTTGGGAACTGACTCTATTATCAAGTCTATTACTCAAAGCTTTGTGATCTTGACCAGTTATTTACCTCTTTTGAATCTCAACACCATCCATCTATTTATCCGTCCAACAAATATGTCCCATCTACTAGTTGCCTGGCCCTTTGTGAGCTAAACGGGTGAATAAGCTATTGTCCCAGCACTGAAGCAACTTTTGATAAAACAAGTAGAGAAACAATTCTATACAACTGTCACTTGGTAGTTACACAGTGCTAACAGGAGCTCAGAAGAAGAAGAAATCACTTTCAGTGGAGGATCAGTCAAGACTTCATTAAGGAGAAGCATTTATTTTATTGCTTGAGAGAGGAGCAAGATTTCTAAATTTAGAAATTGATTGGAACATTCTCCACCTCAGGAACACTGGTAGCAAAGATGGCATCAGGGAGTCCGGGAGGCAGGGGAGACTTTTAGGGAACTGTCATGACCTCACTTGGTGGTGTAAGTCTGAGGAATGGGGGGAGGTGGCCCTGAGCAGACTGTCAGCCAAGGGAGCAGGAGGCCCTAGTTTGGAGTGTGGAAGGGAGACCCTGAAGAGCTCTGATCAAGTGACTTGGTCTGCTAACGCTATGCAGGATGGCTCAGCAAAGGGAGCACCCAGAAGAGGGGTACACAGCTAAGAAGGAATTCTGGTAGACCAAGCCAGTATTAATGAATCTTGATTTAGGAAGGTGATGGCGAGGGTGGGGTAGAGGGACACGCAGGGTTGTTGACTGGTGGAACGGCACTGGGGGACTTGGTTTATCTCTAACATTCTAGCTGACACATTCTAGTCCTTAATAGTTCAGCAAATGTGAGGAAAATTGTTAAACCAGATGCCCACAAAACAGGGGTAAAAACAGCTTTGGATAAAATTCAGTCTCGTTTCCATATTTGAAATCTCAACATTAATTGGTCCTATTGAAGTAGACTGGTCTTACAGAAAAAGTATCAAGGAGTAACTAGATGAAAAAAAGTCCAATTTGGGTCATCCCGTTACAGTGTTTCAGCATTTGGTCTGATCCCTCATACAGGACAGGGATGGTTAGCCCACCTTCTATTTTGAAAGAAATCATAGAAATGTGGTTCTTTATGGACTTCAACAATGTATCACCCAAAAAGCCTCTCATATTCCCTTGGGAGACAGGAAAATGTGGGCTGGATACCAAGGCAATGAAGCGAATGATAATATTTAAATGGGGCTGATCAATGAGTTCATGTCCACTCAGAAGGTAGAGTCCAAGGGGCATAGAACAGGGCTCTGCGCCCTTCAACAACTCTGCCAACATCTTAGATGAAGATATGGAAAGTTTACTTGATAAAATATTCAGATGAGACAAACTTTCGGAGGGATAGGAAATGTTAGGTGACAATCTTAGGACCCAAAAATATCTTGATAGGCTAGGGTAATAGGGCCAGAACTGAGATGATAAAATTAGTGAAGGAAAATGTGAGGGCCTGAAAAAAAAGTGTTGCATAACTACAGGAAGGTGGGCGTGTGGTTTGAGCAGCAGCACGTGTGAACAAGATTTGGGGGGTGTTAGCTGAGTAATTTCAATTTGAGTCAATTGTTTGACATGGCTCAGGAAAGCCGATGTGATCTAAGGCTGTGCTTACTGAAATATAGCATTAGGTCTGGCCTCACTTAAGAGAAGGTTTCAGAAACACTTAGAAAGATAGGAACTTTTTTTTTTTTTTTTAATTTTATTTTTATTATTTGCCCAAGGGGTACAGGTCTGTGAATCATCAGGCTTACATCTTTCACAGCATTCACCAAAGCACAAACCCTCCCCAATGTCCATAACCCATCCACCCTATCCCTACCCTCCCACCCCCCAGTAACCCTCAGTTTGTTTTGTGAGATTAGAAGTCTCTTATGGTTTGTCTCCTTCCCCATCCCATCTTGTTTCATTATTTTTCCCTCCCTACCCCCCACNTATCCCTACCCTCCCACCCCCCAGTAACCCTCAGTTTGTTTTATGAGATTAGAAGTCTCTTATGGTTTGTCTCCTTCCCCATCCCATAAGGTTACTTAACAAACCTAGCTTGACTTAACCAAGAGAAGAGGTTTTGCTGGTTATCATGAAGGTCCTCCCCTTAGTCAGGCTGAGCTAAGGAGTTTAATAGATCACAATGAAGGAGCTGTCACACTAGAGGTTGCACTGACCTATTCTTAGCAAATCTGAACTCTGAGTCTTTAAATTGCAACAATAATGAAATTTTAGGCACCAAGAGACAGACACCATTTAAAAGGGCAATATTGTCCCTCTCTTCCTCATTAAGTAAATGGTAAGCATTGTACTAAGTAATGAAGATATTGTGTGTCTATTTTGAAGATGGGACTCTTTAACTGTCTGAATAGTTATGGGCCCCAAGCTGGGGTTCGCGTTCCTCATGGTTGGAGAGGATCATGAGGGGAAGTGCGTGTAGCACCCTTTATTTATAGCCAGCTCCCTGCAAGCACAATAGGGTGCTATTCCCACGGTGGGAGGAGATCTTCTGATACCTCTTACTATCTCCTCGGTGTATAAGTTGTGAATTCTACAACTTCCAAATAGACTACTTACTTTATGTCAGCAAATTGGCATAATTTCTAAACAAAGTTGTATTTTTAAAAAACTACATAACAGGAAATTTGTTGCTGTCTATTTTTTCCCTTCCTCTTGTAGTTGCTGCTGATCTTCAGGACAAGGACTGCATGGATCTTGGTGTACACCTTAAAACAACAGACAAGAGCCACAGTCTCATCTCAACCATTTCTCTTGGGAGAGAGAAATTCTTATATGATGGGGTCAATGGGTTTTAGCCTCAATATAGCATATTCTTCTGAGGGGCTTCCTTAGTCATTATCAAATAAGATAGTTTTAAAACATATATATAGAGAGATACATAAACACACTTACTTGTGTGTGTGTGTGTGTGTGTGTGTGTGTGTACAATTTGAAAGTCTCTCAAGCCATATATATATAGAATCTAGAACTTGTCCAGAAAACAACAGATATTGAAAAGACCTGGAATTATGTTGGGACAAACTAATACAAAAACTGAAAATTGTTTGGCTCTAAGCAAAAGAAGACATTTAAGCAGTCTTAAAAAAAAAAACTGACGGGTTCTTACATAGAAGAATATTTTCTTATGACTTGTTTTAATCATGAGAACTTCCCAAAGATGGAAGAGAATATGTGACACTGGAGATGTCTGGGCAGAATTTAGATAAACAGATACTGGTTGGACTAGATGAACTTTAAGGCTCCTTGATGCACAGCAGCTCTTCTCTTTGCCCTAGAAACAGCCCACAGTGTTAAATCTAAAAAAGGTAATCTGAAGGTGAATGCCTTGAGGCCAGGGCTTCTGAGAAACTAGATTCACAGTTACTTAGAAGCTGAAGAAGGGAATCCGTGTTCTGAGAGAAAGAGGACGGTGCCAGCAAAGGGCTCTTCAACACTCCTCCCTGATTAAAGCAAATTGTCAGACCGTAAGGACAGAATGACAAACATAGCGAGAGATTTTAACAATACCTCTCGGAATGACTGGTGAATTAATAAGCCCATAAAAGACTTGAGCAACATGATTAAGAGGTTTCATCTAATGGGTATATTTTTAGAGTTCCAGCTTCCCAGCACCCATCTGTGAATATGCATTTAAAAAAACATTCATGGCTGGGGTGCCTGGGTGGCTCAGTGGGTTAAAGCCTCTGCTTTAGGCTCAGGTCATGATCTCAGCGTCCTGGGATCGAGGCCCGCATCGGGCTCTCTGCTCGGCGGGGAGCCTGCTTCCTCCTCTCCCTGTCTCTCTGCCTGCCTCTCTGCCTAGTAACTTGTGGTCTCCCTCTCTGTGTCAAATAAATAAATAAAATCTTTAAAAAAAAAAACAAAAAACAAAAAAAACATTCATGGGATGTTTTTAAGAAATCGATCACACACTAGGCCATGAACCAAGTCTCAATCAATACATTTTGTGGAACTGGTTTCACACAAACAACATTCTCTAATAACAATAGATTTTGTAAAGTTAGACTCCTAAACAAAAGGGTTACTAAAAACTCTCACTTGTTTGGGAATTTAAAACGACATGGCTAGTAACTCATGAATCAAGGAAGAAACAATTATGGTAATGATAACATTCTTAAAACTGAGTGATGATGAAAATATTCCATAATACCACTGGGAAGATTCCACTAATGATGCAGTTAGAGGAAAAACCTTAAATCTGATCCTAGAAAAGAAAAAAAGATGGAAAATTAATGTGTATCCAACTCAAGAGGTAAGAAAGTGAATGAGAGTAAATCCAAAGGAAGTGGAAGAAGGGACTAATGAAGGGTAGAAACGAATAAAATCAGTAAACAAAGATATACTAGAGAAGATTAACAAAGAAAAAGCTGTTTATTTGAAAAGGTTGACAGGCAAATCACCAAAATCGATCAAGAAAAACACAGGGAATACTCAAAAATAATATTAGGAATAAAAGAGAGAATACAACTATAGATTCAGCAGAGATTAAAAAATAAAACTGTACTATGAACAACTGTATGTCATTAAGTTTGAAAATTTCAGTGAAATGAAGAATTTCAGGAAAACAGTCCTGTAACCGTTGAAGAAATTGATGTATCAGTTAAAAAATCTACTCGTCTCTCCATCAAAGAAAACAAAACCAATAAGCACTAGTTCAGATGGTTTTAGAGAAAAAAAGATGCAAGTTTCAGAGATGGAGACTGGAAAAGCACTAGTATAATCTTACTATCAAAACCAGACAAGGGCAGTAGGGAAAAGGGAAAATTACAGGCCAATTTCAGATATTAATACAAATAAAAATCTTAAAAATATATTAGCAAATGAACCCAATAGTGCACTGAATGTATCATGGCTAACTTGAATTTTTACCAATAATGCAAGGATGATTTAACTTAAGAAAGTTGCTGAGAGCAAGTTCTCCATTATCAGATTAAAAGAAAAAAAAAAACCCTAGATCTTATCAATGGACACAGAAAAAGCACTGAGTAAAAATCAAAACTTATTTGTGATTTTAAAAAACAGAAACTCTTAGCAAACTGGGATCAGAAGGGAACTTTCTTAACCTAGAGAATATTAACCAAATCCCAACAGTAAGCACCATGTTCAATGGTGAAATGGTAGCAGCCTTCCCTTTAAAATTAAGAACAAGTCGAGGTGTGCTCTCCCTACTCTGCTTAACATGGTACTGTGGGTCCTAGGCAGAGTGGCAAAATAAGAGAGATGAAGAAATAAAGAAATGAATGAATGAATATTGGAAAGGGAAAACTAAAACTCATAATTATTTATGGATGTAACTGACTATATAGGCCAAAGAGAAATTGCAGATAAATTATCAGAGTTAATAAAACATCTTAGTAAACTGCTAGTAGTTCAATAAGAAAAATTCTGTTCCTATGTACCAGCAACACTTAGACAAAGTAATTTTTTCAAAAAAAAGAACACTTATTTTTCTTGACCTTCATTTCCTTTTCCTTTTTAAAGATTTTATTTATTTACTTGAGAGAGAGGAGAGAGAGAGAGAGAGAGTGTGTGTGTGTGTGTATGTGCATGTGTGCACATGAGCAGGCAGAGGGAGAGGGAGGAGCAGACTCCCTGGTGAGCAGGAAGCCTGACAGGAGGGCTCAATCCCAGAACCTCCAGATCACGACCTGAGCCAAAGGCAGCTGCTTAACCAACTGAGCCACCCAGGCGCCCCTTGACCTTCACTTCCTGCTCTTCAATGCACACCTCATTCAGATAAGCATAGGATGATAAAAAAAAATTATTAAGAAAAACAAGAAACTAATTATATTACAAAACGATGAGAGGCAGAAAGCACAATTTCATGGAAGACTTATAGGATTCCTTTCTATTCTATGGTTTGCACAGAAAAATTCCACTTGAAAAAAACAGGGCGTTGTAGATGGGGTTACCTTGAATTGTGAATCACATGTATTACTGGAAAAGAAACACAAACAGGAAGTTCCAGGCCTCTGCAAATCAAACTCTGCCTCAAAGGAAAACTAAGGTTGCCACCTTCTCTTCCACACAGCTTACAATAAAGTGAGCAGGAACCAGCCCTTCAAATGGCATCTCGCATCGGGAAGGAGACGGATGTCGTGAAGAGAGAGGTGCTGGACAAGAGGTAGGAAGACAGAGAGGGTTAAGAAAGTTCTTCATCTACATGAAGATAATATTGAGGGTTACTTAAAATTTTTTTTTAAATTGAGGGTTACTTAAAAATTTTTTTTAAATTGAACTTTCACTATATCAAGCATAGGATGATATTTAAATTCTAAGAACTATCTGCCTCACCTGAGACCCCTAAACTTATTCTACATTTGGGTATATCCATCAGCAGGGGGCTTGGTCGGCTTGTGTTTTCACTACTCTTAGAGCAATATACCATGGCACATACAGTTCTTTTCCACTTAGGAGTTATCATTTTGATAAAGGGACAACAAAAATGAGATAAAACTTCATGAAGAACATTTTATATTCACTTAGATCTGACTGGGCGAGTCACTCGATAAAAACAAGGTTATCTAAAAATACTATAGTATGATGTTGTTTTTAAAAAGGAATGGTTAAAACCTGATTCATTGGAAACAACCAAAATAAGCAGAACTGTAAAATAACCTTATTGACACACAGAAGTATTCATGGTATATTTCCAAGTTTAAAAAATAAGATATAAAATGTTAAGTGCAATTTGAAATCACTTTTAAAAATTTCCAAGTTTGGATGTTGAACAAAAATACTAGCAACATGTGCGATTATTTCTGAGCAATGGAATAATAGTGACTTTGTTTTGTCCTTTGTGCTTTTCTGTATTTTCTAAGTACTCTACACTGAGGGTGTGTATTAATGTGGACATTATTTTAAAAAACTCACCCTAATGACATTTGTGACAACATGGATGGACATTTTGCTAAGCAAAATATGTCAGACACAGAAACATAAATACCATATGATTTCACTTTTATGTGGAATCTAAAAACAAAACAAAAAAAACGAACGAATATACGAAGAAAAAGAAACAGACCCATAAATACAGAGAACAAACTGGTGGGTGCCAGAGGGGAGGGGTGGGGGGGAATGGACAAAATAGGTGAAGGGGAGTGGGAGGTACAGGGTTCCAGTAAGGGAGTGAATAAGCCGTGGGGATGAAAGGTACAGCGCAGGGAATATAGTCAACGGTACTGTAATAGTGTTGTGTGGGGACAGATGCTTGTGGTGTGCAGAGAAGTTGAATCACTATGTTGTATACCCGAAAACTGTGTAACACTGTGTGTCAACTACATTTTGATAATTAATAAACAAACAAATAAATAAAATTCACCACAATAAAGTACCTAGAGTTCTGCAGCACAAACTTCTGGAGCTCTTCAAAAACACAAACTTAGTACAGCTTCGTGGCAGCCAAAACAATCAACAAAAACAATGTCTACTGACGGTCACACTAGAGGATCTTTTCTTACTCTTGTTCCACCCACTGAGTGGTAGCAGTTGGGCTGCAGTATAACAGGGGCCCCCAGGAGACAATGAAAAGGCTCAGTGCCTCTCCCAAGGAGAAGGTCTGCTTCCCTCAGCTTCCCCTCCCTTAGCGCAGAGCCCTGAGCTCAGCATCCGCGGCTGCAGGACATTAATGAGAATTCGGGGCATGGACAAAAATTCCACTAAACCACACTTCATAATGTTGCTTTCCTGCTCAGCACCCTCCCTCAGCTCTCCAACTTGGCTTCCAAGCCTTCCACATTAGGGCCCCCACACCTCTTCCACCACTCTTGCACTGCCCCGGTACAATCTGCACCCAGGATGGTACCTATCTCCCTGCTACCGTCCCTGCACGTCCCACACCTCATTCACGTGCCAGGCCCCATGCCGATCTTACCCTGCAGAAGCCTTCCTTTTAGCTCCTCCGGCTCACATTGATCTCCCAGTCTCTCAGTTCCTTGGCTTATCCCCCACACTTGATCGTGTGGGGGTGGGACAGTCACATTGGTTCACTGTTTCCTGTGCATGGCAGGGTCTCTGAAGGGTTGGGGTCAAGTCCCAACCAAGTCCCAACAATCAGGGCAGAACCCTGATTCTCCCCATTGCCTTGTCCCAGCTCCTAGCACGGGGCTGCGACACGGTAGGCTCTCCCTTCCAGTCTGTCTGTTTGTCTGCTTCATTCACTCTTTCTGCTTGTCCCATTCTACAGAGCAGAGCATGACACTTCCCTGCTCATTCTTCTAAGCTTCTATCTATATGCTTCCTCTAATGTCTTCTGCTCTCGTTTAGCTGCACTCATGGATGGCAAGTCACTAATGCAGACAATTCACGAGAGTGCCTGGTCCTCTTGCCTTCTCGTTCCCAGGGACCCCCAGGGTGCTGCACCCATTGAGTATGTCTCTTTCAGTTTCTCCCTAGCTCTTCTCCTTGCTTTTCAGGACTTTAGTGGGTTACATTATCCATTCATTTCTTCTCATCAACACCTAGTTACTGAGTACCTGCTGTGTGTTGGGCACTGTTGTTTAAACTCACATTTAGAGGTTTGTTTCCTTAACTAGATGGGCAGCTCCCCGGTGGAAAATGTTGTCTGTTACAATTATTTAAATGTCCAGACAATCTAGCAGTGTGCTGATAAAGTGTTTGGAAAATACATATATTTTTAAGATTTTATTTAGTTATTTGACAGAAAGAGAGGACAAGCAGAGGGAGAAGGAGAAAGCAGACTCCCCGCTGAGCTGGGAGCCCAACTAGGGGCTCAATCCTACAACCCCAGGATCACACTTGAGCAGAAAGCAGACCCTTAGCCGGCTGAGCCACCCAGGACCCCCAAGTGTTTGGAAAATATTAAATGGAAACTAGAAAGAAAAAAGGAATGAAGCAGAAGGTTACGGTTTCATTCTGTAACTCTCCATTTTGTGGTTTGACTACAGAGATGGTGTAAAGACAAGGAAAATCTCCCGTTCTAGCAGAGTGAGTAAAACCTTTGTTTCTTTCTGAGTTGTTTTTTTTTTTTAAAGATTTTATTTATTTGACAGAGAGAAACACAGCTAGAGAGGGAACACAAGCAGGGGGAGGGGGAGAGGGAGAAGCAGGCTTCCCACTGAGCAGGGAGCCCAATTTGGGGTTCGATTCCAGGACCCTGGGATCATGACCTGAGCCAAAGGCAGATGCTTAATGACCGAGCCACCCAAGTGTCCCTCTTTCTGAGTTTAAAGCAGACAAAATGGGACAATGATGTACGTGAAAACACCCTTTAGATGGTAGAATATGTTACAATACCGTCATCATCATGATATGTATTATCTATACCTCGATGTGGAAAGTTTGATCCTAAACCATAAGCAACTAAGTCACCCCATTTTGCAAGTTCCTGCAACCAGCAGCAGAATACAGCCTGAAAAGAAAGCGGCTAGCCTGACAAAACCCAAATGAAAGATAAAAATGAGCAAGAACAGCCACAAACCCAAAGAAAGAACAAACCCCCACTGCTGGGAGCAAGAAATCCTCTAATTGCCTCCACACTCCTGCTTACTTCCATCTGCTCGAATTTAAGCCCAACTACAGGGCTCCTTGCAGCTGCAGAGAAGAAAGGAAAGACATTCAGAGTGTCTAGATGGCTGCAGCAGGCAGGAGCCAACAAGGACGGAAGATCCACCAGCAAGGCTAAACAGCAAAGCGGACAACAGATTCGATGTTTGTCATGCAAAACTGAGCAAACAACCTCTTCTGGTTTGAGACCACATGAAATGATAATGGAAATCATTGTTGGGAGGAGGGCAGCAGTACCATGCATGGGCAGGAATGCCGCAGTGGTGCATCTGAAGCAGTCTGGGAGCCTCCCTGGAGCAGGGAGTTGGAAGGGGCTTGGACTGCAATAGGTTTCCTCTGCGGAAGGGACCGGAAGTGCAGGCACCCACACTCCTCAGCGTGCTGTAACTCAGCCTTGACAAAACTCCCAAGCGGCCATCTCAGTTTTTAGAAATGCCAACCTTTTGATTTTAGTGTCATTTTGATCATTTCTCCCTTTCTGTCCCTACCTCAAGCTCACCAGTCCCAGTTTTCACTGTTTCTGGGCTGCCCCATGCTCAGGAATTTTTTCTGTGCCCCCATAGTCTGAAGGATCCTCCTAAAGAGCAATTAGGTAGCATATATATATATTTAAAGTCACAGCATCTTAGAGAACAGGCCATTTTTAGATGATGAGACTGAGGTGTACAGACGCAAAGAGACAAGATGTGGTCATACCACGAGCTAGTGGCAGGGATATGAGCCCTCATCTCATACCTTACAACAAATCAAACACCAGAGAAAAGGGAAACCAATGCTTAGGAACATTAGCTATGCCTAGTGACGCTATGTTAGGTGGCTTCACATACTTTTATCTGAGCTCCAACCTTAAGATAATCCCATGAGCTGGGATCAAAGAACTTAGGCACTTTTCCTCAAGTCTCACAGCCAGGAATGGTAGAAGTTAGGGGTCCACATCCAGTGTGATTACAAAGCCTGTTCTTCCTTCTAGCCAGGACTGCCTAAACATTTCAGGATAAAGGAAGCTGATGGAGTAGCTAAATCAAGTTACAGGTACCTTTGGAGGACTTTTAATTCTGTTGAGCGCAAAGTGAAAGGAGAATAGTATAATGGTATGAACATCAGTGTCACATGGGCCCCAAGACTCAATCAGAATTTTGGAAATCAGTGGGAAAGGTGGTTACTAGAAACTTCTTGGTTTCCTCGTGTGACCATTGTTTTGCAATCTGTGGGGACCCTGGAGGATTCTGGAGAGCTGGCTTTCCTATCTCTAAGCAGCTTCCTCCTGCAGAGCAGGCTAAAGCTAGAAGGGCAGGTTGGGTAATGCCAATGGCAACCACGCTTGAGCCGCTAGGACACACAGGGTTCTCTGCAGGAGTGGGAGGGGCCCTGTTGGCTATACCTTCAGCAATGAAACACTGTCAGGAATCCCTTGAACAGAGTATCTTTGCCTCCAACCATTGCTCCCAACAGAGCAGGGAATGCTCAGCAGTTCCTGGCCAGGCCAAGTCAGCGCAGGGCCTGTGTTACACAGTGGAATGCTGTGGGCGACTCTGTTTTTGATGTACTATAAAAGAAATTGATTATGTCCTTCCATGGGAAGGAACGGCTTCAACATGCACGTTGAATATACATAAAATGTTCCTTTGTGTAAATGATGGAATCCCACCCAAGGGGCCAGAACTGGAAAAGAGGACTGTCCATCATTATATCCAGCTCCTTCCACCAGCCACAAGAGGGAGGAGGCTTCTGCGTTGTCAGCTCACAGGCACCACCCCGGGGATGCTCTGTTTCTGTATGGGTTGTCAGAGTTCTCTCGGACCTCGCCAGGCAATGTCAATTAGGTATACCTCCAAGCGATTTCTATCCCTGGCTTGACATTTCTAAAATTAAAATTCAACCAAGTCTCAGATCTGTCTCTTTGGTGCAGACATGAATAGGATGGTTAACTGAAAACAGCTTGTGTGTTTTGTCCACTGTTTGATGGGTAAGACAGAGTGTGCTTCTGTTGGAATTCCCCTTTACCAACACTTTGTTGTGAAAAAGTTCAAATACATAGTTTTAATAGTTTTACACTGAATATCTACCTAGTTCTAACATTAACATTATACCATATTTGCTTTAACATGTAGGTAACCATCTCCCCAGACTGTAAAACTTTTATATCTGCACATTTAATAATTTTACATTGAACATGGACCTAGCTTCTAACATTAACATTATACCATATTTACTTGATGATGTAGTGATCCATCTGCCCAAACTAAAACTTGTCTATGCATTTTTTATGGTCTTTATTCTCCTAAGGTACAGCCTGGGGGAAAAGCATGGCTTTCAGACACCCCTGGCAGTGAATCCCTGCTCAAGCACTTACTAGCTGGGAGACTGCACACATGTTTGATTTCATAGTGCTTCAAATTCCACAGTCATAAAATGTGGGGCACAATGCCTCGGGGTGTTGTGAGGATTAAATGCCATATGGTGGGGGAAACACCTGTAAGGACATGGAACCATGGTTTACTTCAGAGACAATGCGTGAGCATGACACGCTCTCTCTCTCTCTCCTTCTATGAAACAAAACTGCAGAGTCAAAAAAAAGTAACAATAATCCAGGTACAGATGAAACAAGAATGGCAGAATGTGGGTAACCGTGGGGGTTGGGTGAAGGATTCATGGGGGGTTCAGAGGATGGTGAAGGGCCTATTATGTTACACTGTTAACTTCCTATACATTTGAAAATTTCCATTTGAACAAAATATTTAAAAAAAAATGAATTCATCACTGGATTTTGTCAGGAAAAAAAGGCATCCTATATTTGAAAAATTTAGTAAGAAACCTCTGAGGAAGTAATAAGATAAATGATGACACGGCAGTTAACAGTACAGGTTTAGGGAGGCCGTAGGTCATCTCACTGTGGGAGGGGAAGCAGAAGCAAAGGGCTTAGGGATTTTGTAGATGCTCCCCAGGTGACTTGGTTCACTATGGGGTGAGAACATTTGTCCTGGCAGAAAAGCGTGAAACCACACTTTCCAGCAGATTAACTGTGAGAATAAATACTTTGCATAATGTAACACTTGTGGCTCCAGCTAACCTTCAGGCAGAGGATGGTGAGAGGAGCCTCTGATCTAGCAGAATAAAAACTATTCGTAACCCAGGAGCCTCCCTCTGTAAGTCAGGGGTGGGTTAAGGAAGGACCCAATTAGACTGCATTCTCCCACGTTGCTTATCAATGGTCTAAACTGATAGAGCTAAGGACTTCCTTAGCTGCTTTCAGAATCGGGGACCTGGCGAAATCTGGAGGGGGGAAAAAAACCCCAAAACACCCGTGGACAGTGTTTAGTAGAGAAATAAAAGGAAAGACTTCATTTTTTTCTTTTCTTTCTTTCTTTTTTTTTTTTAAGATTTTATTTATTTATTTATTTGACAGAGAGAGAGAGAGAGAGAGAGAGATTACAAGTAGGCAATGAGGCAGGCAGAGAGAGGAGGAAGCAGGCTCTTTGCTGAGCAGGGAGCCCGATCGATGTGGGGCTCGATTCCAGGACCCTGAGATCATGACCTGAGCCGGAGGCAGAGGCTTAGGAGGAAGCAGGCTCTTTGCTGAGCAGGGAGCCCAATCGATGTGGGGCTCGATTCCAGGACCCTGAGATCATGACCTGAGCCGGAGGCAGAGGCTTACCCCACTGAGCCACCAGGTGCCCCCATTTCTTTCTTTTAAAACAAAAATGTCACCCTCCTGTTCTTGTAACCTGATCCCCTCCCTCCCTTCCCTACTATGGGTCGTTCTCTTTCCCCTTCACTGGCAGCAGGGGGCAAGGAGGAGCTGTGGGGGCACCTGCTCTGTGTTTCTGGGAGCAGCAGCAGGGGGCTTAGAGGGGCAAGGGCAGGGCTCCCACAGAGGAGCAACAAAGCCACCTGCTGCCCTGTGGGCTTTTTGCATGACGGTCGCAAAGAAGAAAGCTAGTAACAGAGCACACGGGGGCACAGGCACACACGTGAGCGCACACACACACACTCCCTCAGAGGAGTTGGCAGTGTTTTTATACCCATGTGGTATTGACTGAGTAGTGTCTCCCCAAAATTCCTATTTTGAAGAAGCTCTAACCGCCACTGTCATGGTATTTGGAGATAGGTCTTTTAAGGAGGTAATTAAGGTTCAACGAGGCCCTGGGCTAGGGCTCTAGTCTAATAGGTCTGCTGGTCTGACAAGAGGAAGTGATACCAGGGCTGTGCTGGTACAGAGAGGCCACGTGAGGACACAGTGAGAAGGCGGCCACCTGAGGGCCTCCATACAGGGGAGAGACGCTTGACCAGAGGAGGCCTCTCTGAGCACCTGTGCTGAGAGAGAGACACAGTGTTGGACGAAGAGGGGATTCTTCCAGCCTGAGGGACTGGGGAGAAGGGGCATTTAAGATGAGCCTCGAGGTGACTGAGAGATGGGAGGAAGGCCTCGTGGAGGGGAGAGTGAGTGCCCGAGGCCCACTGAGGGCACAGAGGCAGTTTGCTTGTGTTGTGGGATGACTGTGAAGTGTAAGGTCAGATGTGGTAGAAAGGTAGGTCAGAGGATGGTGAAGGGCCTTGAACATCAGGTTACAACAGTTTTTTCTTAGAGGCTAACAGGAACGCTGAAAATTTTTTCAATAAGAGGATGACAAAAACTGATATATATGCTAACAAAAGCAAAGTAAAGAGGCCTGACATGGCATAAGCATTTCATAGTGCAGGCATCACATGAGCACCACACGTCACCTCCCGTGATTCTCGACTCCCACTTCAGAACATAGGAAGGTGAGGTTCACAGAGGTGAAGTGACTTGCCCAAGACCCCATAGCTGGTTTGCAGTAGAGAGCTCAGATTTCAAGCCTATGTCCAGCATCAAAGTGAATGCTCTGTCCATCCTGCCATTTAAAACCCTAAACCCAGTTCCCATGGCTTCATCTACTTTCCCTGCAATTGGAATGGCTATTTAATGGAACAGAGACTGGAATGCACATTTTGTTTAGGCTTGGGAAGTAGGAAGAACAACAGCAAAAACTTCCAATGCACAGGGCACCTCCGGAAATCTCATTCAGCCTTCTAAAAAAAGCAGTATCAGGGTACCTGGGTGGCTCGGTGGGTTAAGTCTCTGCCTTCAGCTCAGGTCATGATCTCAGGGTCTTGGGATCAAGCCCCCATCGGGCTCTCTGCTCAGTGGAGGGCCTGCTTCCCCCTCTCTCTCTGCATGCCTATCTCCCTACTTGTGATTTCTCGCTCTGTCAAATAAATAAATAAAATCTTAAAAAATAAAAATAAAAAAAGCAGTATGTGAGCTGGTTCTTGTCCTTCCATGTCATGACAAGAAGTTACGAATGTTCCTGTCATGTCTGGTAGTAGCAAAGTAATCAATAATGGTAATTTGCTTAGAAATTGCAAAAATGTGTAGGGAGAGCAGCTGTCCTGGGTGAGCAGACACCCTGCATCATATTTTTTTCAGTGCAGTATCAATAGCTCCTCTCAAATACTCTTTGCCCCTCAACTCCTGAAAGAGCAGCCAATACCCAGGAAAACACAATGCTGTGTGCCGGATCTGCTGGAAGGACAAACTTGGTAAGGGATGCCATGATCATTTCTTTTTGGCTCAGTTGCTTATCCAAAACCTCAGATATATTGAAAAGTGAAAAAGAATAAAAAACTGGGTTAGCAAGAAGAGTTAATATTCCTGAAATATAAAAATCGAATCATACTGTGACACACACCATCAGGAACTACTTAAATATTCTTAAATGCACTCTCCTTCAAGGGCAAACACTTTTAGTATTTAGAAGCAATACTTACAGGGGTAACTTGGGTGCTATTTTAAAAATTACACACTACTATTATTATCCTAAGATGCAGTTGTGTATAACAGTTTATCGGGGGCAAGGCAAACTATTGAAGGCATCAATTCAATTCAGCACACCTACTGTGCTGCATACCTACTGTGTCAGGCATTGGGACAAGATAGAGCAGGATAAGCAAACTGAAGAGTATGAAAGCTTGTGGAAATCACTTTAAAAACAATTGATGAGGTAACGACCTTTTTTTTTTTAACTTCAGAACCAAATTTCTAGAACCATTCCTTTGAAAAACAGGCATAATATTTTCCACTTTCTTGCCTAATCCTGCCCTAGGACTCATGTTCTGTGGCTTCTCTATGAAATTTTCCTAACATTGCCTACCCTATTCCACCTTTAAGAAGGCAGTGGGGTAGAACTGGGGATGTGTGTGAATGTATGTGTGTGTGTGTGCACATGTGTATATGTGTTTGTCGGGGGTCTTTTTTTCCTTTTTTGCTCTACACTCATATTACACTCATATTACACTTTCCATTTTGCATCCTAATTGGTGGATATTGGTCTCACCCATAAAACAAAACCTTTGTCATGTACTGCATCTCCATGTAAACCTCTGTTTTCCCAAGGCAGGAACAATGCCTAGCACTGCTCCTTAAATGTTTACTAAATGAATGAATGCTTGTTTTGACTGTGAGCTTTATCTCAGAGTCTAGTTTGGTAGTCAAAATATTCTCCATGGTGGGTGTCAACAATTTCAAAAATTTCAATGCATGCAGATAAATATACTTCAGAATATTAAGTTTGTTAAGGTATAATTTATACATAGTAAAGCTGTCCCTGAATTTTGAAAAATGGACACAACTGAGTAAGAGTGGGTGGTTCTTAATATACCAGCTTGGGTCCCTGTCCCCAGGGCTTCTGACAGTGAGGCCTGGGCACCAGGGTTTTTAACATCTCCTCAGGTGATCCTGGTAAGACTCCTTGAGGTAGATGAAGCTCTGCCACTCTCTTGTAGATTTCCTTTCCTTTCCTCAGTCCTTCATCCATCACTCTCAGTCAACTATTAATGTTGAAGATGAAACTGAAACATTTCTACTCAGTACCACACTGGAAGCAAAACCTAGGTAACTCAGCCACTTGCCTGGAGTCAACTATGATCTCTGGTTGTATAGCAGAAATACAGCTAGTATATGATACTTTGAAATGAACATGAGATACCCGCTCAAAGAAATAAAAATGCCTTTGAATCAGAGTGAATAAAAGGGCTATGATTTAAATGGGGACTGAGTACTGATGTAGGGAAGTGGGGCGGTGAGAGAAGAAAACTACCCTTACAAAATACATTGTTTTGATTCCAAATGCAACCTTACACATAAAGATTCAGGGGCCCCGTGAATAAGAGAGATTGACACAAAGTCAAAACCTAAGGAATACAGCGCTGAAGGAAAATAGGGGAAATTCTTTTCTCTGGTTTGATGGTGTCATCCTTCAATGACTGGAAGGGGCCAGAGGATGAAGAGAAAAAGGCATTATCCTCTCTACCCTTTATTTAACGGAGATTGTTGGAAGATATGGGTCTGGCCTCTAACCAGGAGTATGGGACAATCTTTACCCAATTCAAATTTCTATTTTTACAAATCAGCATTTCCATTTGGGTGAAGTCCATCATAACAAACTCCAGGGGCCTGTTACCCTTCTTCTGTCATTTTTCCCCCCAAGGATTGTATTATAATCTAATACTTCAAGTGACA
This sequence comes from Ailurus styani, assembly GCA_002007465.1. NCBI lineage: Eukaryota > Metazoa > Chordata > Mammalia > Carnivora > Ailuridae > Ailurus > Ailurus styani. The sequence goes on from LNAC01000039.1 coordinate 6,191,320, forward strand.
GGGTCAACGGCCAGGAGACTTGACATTTAGTAGGAAATGAAATCTGACCTTTATTAATGTTTCATTGTGAATAATGTTCTTAGTTTCATTGTGAATAATGCTCAAAATGGGACTGATGTATTGACTAGTATTTGACTAATTAAAAAAAAAGAAGAAACCATCACGAATCAAAACAGAGGTATACTTGGTGTAAAAGCAGCTAAAAAATGTATAATGCCTACTTGTTTTGCTGAGGTCCCGGAAGACTACGAGTCTGCATGAATTTTAAGAATCCACTGATTAGAATGGGTCTTTCAGAAAGGATGAATTAAAAAAAAAAATCACCCTGGTTTTGCAAAATGCCACTGAGTTACCCCCTCAGAGAAAGGACATCATGGAAAGTGCTGTGGAGACATTTGGAAGTAAGCTTTACAATGTCATTTACAAGGCAGGGTGTGTGGGTCTCACCAGCGGCCAGGCCTGAGAGAAAACTGCTGAGCTGGCTGTTACAACAAACCAAGCATCTCCCTGTAATTAGACTTAGCGGGGGAAAAAGTGGCACACAGAGGATAGAAAAATGTGGCCTCAGGCTTGGGGGAGGACAAGAAAGCTGATTTAAGTTTCTCTCAAGAGAGTCAATTAAAGACTCTTGCTGGATACTTCGACTGCTTTGCGGCCCATAGAAGTATCCAGGAGCCACATCAAGCACTTGAAATGTGGCTTGTCTAAACTGAGATGTGCCGTTAGGTGGTAAATACACACTGAGATTTCTAAGACTTAGTACACAAATATTTCAATAATTTTTAATATGGACTGACGATATAATAGTTTAGCTACATCTTAGGTTAAAGTATATTATTAAAATTAATTTCACCTATTTCTTTTCACTTTCATTTAACATGGCTACTGGCAAATTTTAAGTTATACATGTTCTTTGCCTTCTATTTCTATTGGACAGCACAGGTTTAGACCTTCATTTCTTCACTTGTTAGATGTTCCTGGTGGTGGAAAGCTGGGTCATGGAGGGGTAGCATGGGAAGAAACACTGTGTGTGTCTGTGGGATGAGTGTCATGCTGAGGTGAGGCATTATGGTTTGTACTTGCTGACTGAAAACTTTAGCTTAAGGAAATGTGAGGAGCAATCACAAGAGACCCAAGCTACTTAGGTCTGACCTAGGCCCGACTCAATCTGCTGGTGCCTAAGGTTGTTAATCTGTAACATGGGAGGGCAGGACTAGATTCCTGTGGGATGAAGTAAGACCAGAGAGGGCCTCCACCTGCAGTTGTTTCCCTGTCACTCCAAACTCAAGGATAGTTTCTGCTACAAATGATTAGAGTTAACTAACTTGTCCTTGGCCTTGGCCAACACACTGTGATAACTGAGGCCCATTCTGAGGAGCCCTGCTATTCATCTGTGTCAGCTCTGTTTCAGTTCTCTTGTGGGAACAACACACAGTTCCTTCTGTGATGTGTTACTATATATTAAATACACACAAAGAACAAGGAGTGCGAGGTGGGTGAAACAGACAGGCTTCATCTCTCTGGTAAGGACTTAGAGAACAATTTTAATATTTTTTGAAGATTTTATTTGAGAAAGAAAGAATGGGGAGAAAGAGCACGAGCGGGGACGAGAGGTAGAGGCAGAGGGAGAAACAGACTGCCCGCTGAGCAGGGAGCCCGCTGCGGGACTCGATCCCATGACCCTGAGATCACGTCCTAAACCGAAGGCAGACACTTAACCAACTGAGCCACTAAACCAAAAGGTGCCTGTCAGAGACAATGTTAAAGAGAAAAATCCTACAGATGATATTCAGAGGGAAATGTGTTTGATTTCGTTCAAAGCCACAGATGAAATATCTACTACTGTGCTATTAACCTACTAATTAAGAATCCAAGGATTTATAATAATATATCAGTTAAAGGACACTTCTATAAGACCCAACTGTCCCCCTTTTCAAAAACCAAACACCCCACAAATCAAATTTCAAGATCGTGAATCTCTGTTTAAAAGAGTATGTTAAACACAAGCACAGAATTCCATTTCTAAACAAAGCCTTGACTGACGGGAGAGGAGTCAGCCTGCCGCAGTGCAGGTGGTGAAACCTAGTGGTGCTGTTGAGTGTCAGAACATATAAATGAGCTACCGACACTGAAAACCTGGGTGGGTTAAAATACAGATTGAGGCTTCTGATAGTACTGGGCCCCCAGCTATCTGAGACCCAGGAGTACATGCACTCTTTTTTTTTTGTGGGCGGTGGGGAGACTTGTGTTTCTCCAGTGGCACAGACCCCCCCTGGCTGATGGGCATTTGTCTATGGCAAGAACCGTGGGTGTGAGGCACTGACAGGGCTGGGGATCAGAGGGAACATGGCAAGGTGGAAAATCCCTGACGCTAAGCCTGGCAGAGCCTGCTTGACTTCAGCTCACCCAGGGGGCCGGGTGACCCTGAGTAAGTCCCTTCGCTCGCTAGTCTGAGCCGGTGTGGGGGGCAAAAAGTGAAAGAAGTTCCATAGTTAAGGAGCCTATGTGGTACTCTGGCAGGTAGTAAATAGCTTTGTTAAAGTTACTCCTTCTTATCCTAAAGACAAGAAATCTATTATCACAGCAAAATGTAGCTGACTACCAGGGAAGTGGCTAATTCATCACTGTAAAAATATGAAGAACGAGGTCATTCACTATAAAGAACTAAGGAAGAGAAAGCAAAGGGTAAAAAATATCAGATACTAACTCAGTGTAACAAATGATCCAGGTGAGGATTATCCACTGATACTCAAAGCACTGGATGGAAGGGAGGCGAGTGATAAGATGTTCACAAAGGATCCACGGAGCAGCCCACAGATGCCTTACTGACTCACAGTGTATCTGGACATAGGAGAGGCCTGGTGACCACCCCACTAGAGAGAGCAGACTGAGCTGCATGGATGGTGGCACAAGTTGACATCGTTTGCCTCTTGCTGTGATGTAATATCAAACACACATTACCACCTATGAAGAAAATGCCAGAAAAATGTTTAACCCGCATTTTTCAAGCCAAGCCTCTAAATCTAACAATTTTCAGGAAGACAGAAGGAGCAAGTTGACCAACACTATGAAGAAACAGGCAAGGCCAGAGTGCAGGACATTCTATAGCACACACAGCCTGGAAATGGGGAACGTTTGACTATGGACCAGATGTTAGACAATATCATGGAATTACTATAAATTTCTTAGGTATAATAGTGTTGTGGTTATGTAGAAGAATCCATACTCTTAGGAGATACACAATGAAATATTTAGAGGTAAAGTGTCAAGATGTTTGCAACTTTCAAATATGGCCCACCAAAAATGTATATAATGTATGTCATATGTTACATGTAATATGTATAAATATATATGTATAAATAATTGGAAGAAGGAATAAAGAAAGCATATATGGAAAATTCATAACAATTGGTGAATCTAGGTAACGGGCATGTAGGTGTTGGTTTTATCTTTCCCCTAAACTAGTGGCTTTGTTCAGAATGAACAGTTGGGAAAGAAACTGGAAGAGAGAAAAAAGAAAAAAAATAATAGGAAAGAAAAAATCATATAATATCACTACCTCCTCTTTTCATAATCCCCTCCACATTTATATTCAGGTCAGCTTCACTGTGTGCCTTTTCCTTCAATATGATTACATTTTTACCACTTTAATAAATTCCATGTGTGCTCACTCAAACTGAAGTAGCCACTGTTTTGGCTGCTTTGTTGGCCGACATCAAAATTCAACTTTAAACAAAGCTCCAAGAACAGGCTCTAGAAGTGCACCAGGTAGGTATGAAGCCCAAGATACCATATCAAAAACTCCTGAAATTGACACCTAATTCCCTATCTAGATGGTTTTAAAACCAGTAAGATTGGATCAAAGGCTCTGGGTGGAGCATCTTCTTGGGTTTGATCTTTTCCCAAGACGGCACTCTTTTGACCTGTGCTAGGCACTGATAGAAGACTGACAGGTACAGGGTGCCGGTGAGCTGGGCCACTGAGGTTTCAGAAAGGCTGTTTCCACATAGAGCATGCTGTGCCTGTGTTCTAGTGCAGAGCAGCAATGGCACAACCCAAAGAACAGTCACTCAGAATTCAATTTTTAATGCAGTGAGAGCTCCCAGTGAAGCAAGAATTCATCCTGTGTTGCCTTTAACATGGAGAGGGTCATAAAGGGCCTGGATTCAGATAGCATAGATACAAGCCCGGTTCAACTGCACAAGTCAGCCTGACAACTTCAGAGCAGTGTTACTGAGTCAGGGTGCAACACTGTGCCGGGGACAGCTCTTCTTTGGGCAGGAGTGTTGGAGACGCTGTAGGACATTGACCAACCCTACCTGACTCCCCAGGCCAATTGCATGCCAACACTGCTTCTAGTCTTTGAGAGGAGGACAACACATAAACCCCAGAACTCCCGAATGCCTCCTGAGACACTGGCTAAACTCTCGGAGTTGCAGATTTTATCTGGGGATAATACCTGTCCCACCACCTGAGAACTGATTTGGGAGGAGCAAATATGCTGCAGCTCCTTAGAAACTTATATTAGCTCCACAAATGATATCACAATACCCATTTACACAGGCAGCCGGGCCAGTTAGAGGCAGGGCTCTAGAGTTGGCCCAAATACCTGTATCCCAGGTGGGATTTATTACACAGTATTAGCCGTCCAGCATGTACTAGAATATGCAGCCGCTACTCATCCTGAAAGTGTTTCCCCTCCATAAGTGGGAAATGCACCCATACTGCAGTGTAAATTTTCAAGTAAGGGCTGATGGCAGATTCATAGATTACCGGAGCAGACAAGGATGGCAGTCTCAAGTAGCTTCAAAGAATCGGGCTTAGGATGGCATCCACACTAACCTGGAATGAGGAAGGCGCCTCTCTCAGTGAGCAAGGAATAACCTCAAGGATCAAGAGAACGAGGTAACAGAATATGGTGGTCTACCCTCCCATGCACAGCAGAGCAAGGAGCATCACACGTAGTTCTGACCTTCCAAATGGCTGATTCGTTCTTTGCATTTTTCTGCCGTGCTTATGGAAGAGAATCTTAGAAGCTGGGCAGGGCTGCATATTAGTATGGACAAGAGCCACCTAGAGAGTGGCATGAAGAACACATCTACCACAGGGGTTTGGATTCTAGCCATCTAGACTGAGCCCAGGGACCCGCATTCTTAAATTCTCTCTCTGGGAGATCAGACACAGGCTGCAGCCTCTGAGAGAAGAGAGACACCTCTCCAGAGACTTCTACAGTTAGGAGGGTTTGCCTTTAACTCTCCCTCCCAAAACTCTCTCATGGAACATTCTTGCTCTCATTTTATTGCTGTCATGACTTAGAATTTAGGTGAAAGTGCTTCTCTGCCCTCAGGTGTGGTTGGTTTTCTGGGGTAAAAAATTGTTCTTACTCGACCTCTGTTCCTCCTCCCCACCCACCTACCACACACATTATGTAAGCGGAAAGTGAGTTTATTTTGTTGATCTAATTTCTCCTTTATCATTCGCTGTCAAATGAGGACTAGGAAATGCTGACTGGCCAGAAAGTTCCAACTCTTCTGCTGCGGAAGGCCAAAGGCCCCAGGTATTAACAGGGAAGTGAAGGAGGCCACCAGAGGCAGAGCTGGGGAAAGGCACGAGTCTTGAAGAGCAAATGTGCAAAGGGACACCCACTCTAGGTGGTCAGCTATAGTAAAAGGGCACTGAGGTGGCCCATAAGAATTCCCCGGGGGGCAGAGAGGCAGTACGGGCAAATCAGGGAGCAATACATGTGTAGCTTTTCTATCGTTTCTTACATTAAATATTTAGCCTCACCCAATGCTGCTTACTATTCAGACTTGGTACATTCCTCCAAATTCTATTCATCTTAAAAGCAGCAGACTGATAATGTAAAGTCCCTAAATCTCTGGACTTGGCCATCTGAAATGAGATCTTTTATCCTTTTCTTCTCCAAGTTTCCAGAACACATTTTCATAGTATACTTGCAAAGGAAAAGATTATCAGAAAAAGAAAAATGGATGGTAGTAAAGTCGAAAGAATATTATACCAAAGGTTTTGGTAGGAAAATATTTATGTCCACAAGCACAAGCCACACCCTTTCTGGGAAGATATTACTAGCCTTGAAGCTGGGTTAGTGGATCCCAAAATACACCTCACAAAAGCACAGTTACCCTCCCAAAATAAGCCCTATAATTAAAGTCTTTTCAAGTGGGTTGTCCTATATCACAACTTGACATATGTTGCTTTAATCTCCCTGCTTCAGCAAATGTAGCCATCTTTGGGCTACAGAAGATCTCAACAACTTACATTTAGACCAGACTGTGGTGTCACTAGGAAACTGATGCAAATAAACAGCCCTGTGTACCAAAATACCCAATCTCAATCATCTGTAATGAGAGCTCCCTCCTCCCTAGGCACATTTTCATCACACCAGAATCACTGCCCTTGATTCAAAAGGAAGGACCAGCCCAGATTGAAATGCCATTTCATCTCAGAGACCATTGAAAGGCAAGCACTTCTGAAGAAGCTGGGGCTGAAATTAAAATAGGAGACAACCTCCTTTGTGTGAATGTGGGGATCATGTTGTGTGAGTCTCATTTTTAGTTGACAATCATCAGTATAAGCCTTCAGATGCCCATCGGTCTGTCTGAATTCATTTAAGTCAGTTCTTGCTTAGAGTTAGGGATAGTGGAAGAGAGAGCCTCTTACAAAACCTTTCAGCCCTATGATTCTCTGACTGAACTTCTTTATGTTTTCTAGTTATATATTTACATATAATTAGATGTTAAAATATTTAAAATTTTAAACTGTCAAAATAATAAGTACTTCGGACACTTTAATTTTTTTTTTTTTTTTTTTTACTTCCATGTCAGGTTTCTCCGTGTCAGCATCACTGACACGTTGGGCCTGATCACTCTGGCAGGGAGGGGGGGCTGCTGTCCTGTGCTCTGAAGGACAGTTAGCGGCATCCATGGCCTCCACCCACTAGATGTCAGTACACACATCCTCCCACCCCCAGCTGTGACAACCAAAAATGTCTTCAGACATTGCCAAATGTCCTTTGGGAGAACAAAATTAACTCAGGTTGAGAACCACAGCTCTCTCTCTCTATGTATTTATATATCTCACCATGGCATGGCCAGGGGGGAAAAAAATCTAGATTTTTCAAGGTACTCACAAGTTTTTGTCTTAAGAATTGTAAACTTCCTATGATTCACAATGAATTGTCAGGATCCGTGACACAGTGCTACCTTGAAAGATTTATAAACAGCACTACTGCTATCTTAAACAAAGGGTGGCAAGGACTGGCCTCATTTCAGTCAAGACACTTAAGAGAGAATGGTTTTGCTCTTGGACGGTTTATCCTCCCTACTTTGAGGAGTTCCATTCTTAGAAGACGACTGTTAAGAAATCCTTCACAATCTATTACCAGGCACTCAGTACTGATTGCAAAGGAAGAGGATTAGGGTTGGTAGCTATTGACATTGTCTATAGAAGCAATGGCCCTCGTACTGCTCACGGGCCAGATCACCTCAGGGGCAGCATTTCTAATGCTAGAGAGGCAGGGTGGGGAGGGAGAGGGAAATAACATCAGGAGACAAACAGTACAAGGATGGAACATGGTTAAGTTCAGCTCAGAGACAAGAAGACGAATGATGAAGAAGAGGGTCTTCACATACTCGAAGAGCTGGTGTGTGAGAGAGTGGGTAGGCTTGTCTCTGTCTGCTTAGAAAGTGACTACAAGCATAGTTGGCTCAGTAAGTACTTATCATAGGCCTTCTAGGTGCCAGGCACTGTCCAGGCACTGGGACCAGAGGAAAGAAGAAGACCAAGTTCCCGCCTCACGGAGCACAAACCGTTCAACGTAAGGACTAGATTGCTTTCCTCCCCTTTCTCCTTCCCTCCTTTCTTCCCTCTTTCTTTTTAACAATTTGAGCTAAGTATCTAGGTATTTTTCTGTTTGTTTTTTTTCCCCTATTTTAAAACTGAGGTTTAATTAAGATAGAACAAAATTCACCCTTTTATCATAGAGCTCTGTGAATTTTCATGAAACATACAGTTGTATAAATACGGCCACAGATCCAAGATCCAGAACGATGTCATCACCCCCTAAACTTTTCCTGTGCCCCTTAACTGCTTTCTTTACTTGGAGCATGCTGCTCTATGCGGTAGCAAGCTCCTCACCTCTGAGAGCATTCAGACTCCCCTCTGTCACGGGTTCTGTAGAAGAGACTTTGTTTTGGCTGGTGGGAGAATGGGCCAGACAATCCCTGAGGCCATGGCCATCTCTTAGATTCCAAGAAACTGGAGAGGTCCACCTAGGGACACCAATCTTAAACACCAGCCCATCTGCAGGGAGTGACATGGTTGATTCCTTCCAACCACAGATAAAAGCCCTACCCCAAAGCCAGATTCTTTTAGTCAAAGCTCAAAAATTTCAGCCCAATAACTGGACCTCTACGAAGGGTACCTAATAAGCACAGATGAAGAAAAATCAAAAGAAAGGTTTGGAAACGAAAGCCTAAATATGGTAACTGCTCCCAACTCTTCTTTTCCTTCTCATTATTTTCGTTCAAAGTAACATTAACTTCGAAAACGTACAAAACTTTGACAAATGTAACTGTACTTGTCTGCAGAGGTGGCAGGAAGGGAAGTTAAATTTGCCAAGACTGTCTAAGAATGGGTAGACAGGAGGGGAGAAGATGACAAATGTCTGGGAGTTGCCACAGTGTGTTATGGAGAGGACTCTGGAGGTCGGGCTGCGGTGACCAGCTGTGACATCCCTTGGGACAGCAAATGTGGTGTGACCAACCCATCCCCAATGGCCTTCCTGCTGGGAGATATGGACACCTTCGGGTGGTTTGACTTCAGTGATAAATGTCCCATTTCCAAAAGAGGCTGTCCTGTTACGTGATCAAGAATAACTGCTTTATCAAGCCGCTCTTATGCCCCCGCACTATCTAGCTCAGTTTACTCTACAACAACCATATGAAGTGGGTAACATTACAAGCCTCGTCTTACAGATGAGGAAACTGAGGCTCAGAGAGTGGATATACCAACCAGTTAGTGTAGAACTTAAATTTTAGCCCAGGTTGCCTGACCCTGAAGACTGTACTTTTTACTACTGCTAGCAAGGTATTCTGGGTGGTTGCCAAACATAATGTTCTTGGTCTCTTGGGCCACTGTCACGCTGGAACTGGCTCTCACACACTGATGGGATTCTTGAGTCCCTTCAGTTTCCCATTCCCCAAACAGCTAACTGATCATTTCTCATTTCAACAGATGGGCCATATGGATTTCTCTGCTGTGGAGACTTTTTGTTGCTGTTGTTACCCTATTGGTCTGCACTTTATTACTCTTACATTCCATGGGTTACCTAGATCATAAGCTAAACTGTCAAGGGTATTCTTTACCCTGCGTCCAGAAGCTTCCCTAAATCTAGACTTCTCATTAAATCTTACACAACCCCGTATTTCTTAATAACATCAGCAATGACAAGAAAAAAATGTCATACTGTCAACAAGTACCAACTGAATGTCACATCTAATTATAAAATCCCATTTTGTCTAAGTTTAGTGCAGATTTAAAAGATGCACGAAACAAGGCAATGGCTTCCCTTTGGGGCACCATTTTACAACAAAAGGTATTAGAAATAAATGCAGCAACACTTACCAAAATTTCCCCCAACTATCACAAACTTTATATACACCACATGTCTTCTTCTACAGCTGCTGGACTGGTCCTGAAAAACAAACCACGACAAAAGGAAAAAATGCATCGCGGAACATAAGTCATTTACCCTTCTGGAAACGGAGTAGTCTTCCTTGTTTGGAGCACTCATCCACGTACCAAACTCTTACTGCCAAATTCTTCTCTGTTTTTCCCAGGAAGATGGAACCAATTTACAAATTAACAAATAAATAAAAATCTGGAGAATGAAATAAACCAGAAACTTTGCTCATACTTTATTTGAATTTTTAGCCCTTTAAAATAACTGAAGATAAAACAATGCAAAAATATCTAAAAGTGAACTCATAAAAATTTTCCCCAAACCAATTCTTTTTCCTATTTCTTTCAATAAAACACTCTCTTCTTCCTTGCTGGCTGTGAGACCTTCACCTTTTGTTTCTAGACTCCATTTTCTTATCTGTAAAATAGGGATTATCGTACTGACCTCCCCAGTAGTTATGGAGATTGAATTAGATAAATTTAATGACAAATAAATGTCACAGAGCAAGGATTAAAACAGCATCTGGCATGTAGGAAACACTTAGTGCATGCAAGGAGCTATTATCTGTCTCCTAATCACCCAGGCCTGAAAACAAACATGGCCTTCCTTACCTCCTCAGTAAACCAAGGTCCCAGCCTGCCCTTCTAGTCCTACGGGTATGATGGAACTCAGCGCCTTCTCTTCATCTTATCATTACACCGGCTGGCATCACTCCTTGAAGAAACCGGTTCCCTGGCCCCTGGTTTCTTCCCTTCTAGGCCTGTTCTCATGGTTCTGTAAGACATTCTTCCTAAACACAACTTAAAGCCTTGTGGAAACACCTTCCACTGCTTCCCTTGACCTACAAATTTACCTGTGAAGTTACGTTAGCCTGGGACTCTAGCTCCCCTCTGCTCTACCCCACATCTTCCCACAGGAAGCTGTAGTGTCCAGTCACCTGCCCACCTGAGCCCATGGGCATGCTAGTTCCCTGAGTGTCTCTGTTTCCTAACTGCTGGTAAGAGGCCTAGCCGCTTTCTGAGGCAGGGACTCTTTGCCCTTTTTGTCCTAGAGCTGTCTAGAGACATGTTTCTCAAAATAATGTTTTTAAATGATTGGAATTAATGCATGAAATGAACAGGATTCAAAAGAAGTATATTGACATACAGTTATCAAATATATAACAAAATTGTGATGTTTATTTCCATATTTAAGTAAGTTCCAGCAAAAGTCTAAAAATTACAGTAATCTGAAGTACTGTTGCATAAATGATATTTTAGGATATCTATAACCATAATGTAATATGAGAATACCCATAATTTCTATTGGTGACAAAGAACTAATGCTACTTTGTAATAGAAGGAAATATTAGATTTTAGTTAAGGGTCAGTGAAAACAATTCTTTTTCCTCATCCAAGTTCACAGAGTCCGGAATTCCACTCACTGACTCAGGTCATGAGCTCCTGCTTTTAGGCCTGGCCTAACTCTCCTCTCCTCTTGAGCCAGCCTACTTTCCCTCCCCTCTGCCTGCCTTTCCTCCCTCCCTCCCTCCTTCCTTTGCTCCCTTCCTTCCTTCCTTCCTCCCTTCCTTCTTGATTTTATTTATTTATTTGAAATAGAGGAAAAGAGAGAGAGAGAGCATGAGCAGGGGGGAGGAGCAAAGGGAGAGGGAGAAGCAGGCTCCTTGCTGAGCAAGGAGACTAATGTGGGGTTCGATCCCAGGACCCTGAGATCATGACCTGAGCTGAAGGCAGATGCTTAACTGACTGAGCCACCCAGGCACCCCTCCTTGAGCCCTTCCTACTTAATTTTCCCAATGGCTATGATCTTACCCTTCTTTGTTTTTCTCTTTTCAAAAATTATGTCTTATTTGATACAGATACTTGAAATACACTTACTGTACCCCACTTTTTAGGCTGTAAGGGAAGGCGCTATTTTTTATTCCCCCCATGGCTAAGAGTGTTTTGCCTCCCAGCACGCACAGGTGGGAAGGCATGTGGCCGGCACTGTTTGAATCAGTCAGTGCATCTAAGGGCTTTCTTGCCTGCCCCACACAGTTCAGCTATTACGACTATTATTTTACCTCTCTTTGGCAGGCTGTAAGGTCATCAATATGTAGATAGGACCCTAAGCACTCCATATTTTGAGTATAAATTGCTGAAGTTAGGCAACAAAATGTTCTCTTCTTTTACTTCTCTTTAGAGCATGGGCGCTCAGTTGGGGCTGCTGACTGACAGGTCTCCCAGAAACAGACCAGCGGTCCAATCACCCCATCACACTGGGGCTCCTGAGTGATGCAGGCACAGTTCCTGCCTTCATGGAGCACCAAGTCTCCTGGTGGAGAGAAGCTGAGAATCTCTCGACCTTTTGCAGCTTTTGCAAAGATGAGAAATAACCAGTGATTTCCTAAGTATGGGCACCTTGATGACTTATGTAGGTAAGGCCAGTGAAGATTTGCTCTGGCTTCCCATTGGTCTCACGGATGTGAGCCTGTGGTTCCCATAGATGGGGCGGTGAGATGCCATCTTCTCTCCTACGTGACAGCATCCTTGCATATGATGTCAGAGTTTATAACCCCACCAAAGAGACTGTCTCAGGAAGGTCTACTTAACATCTGGCTGCGTATTTTCACTCTGAGTCCCACTGGGTCTATGATGGATCTGCCCCAGGGTGGACACCAGTCCTTTGGTCTTATCAGCTTTTTCCCTAAACAGATGCAACTCAGGACTCCTGTTTATCTTTTATTAAGAAAAATTTAAAAATAATAGAATAGGGGGTGCTTGGCTAGTTCAGTTGGAAGAGCATGCGATCTCAGGGTCATGGGTTTGAGCCCCACACTGGGTGTAGAGGTCACTTAAATAAGTAAACTTAAAAAAAAATCACAAAGTAGTTCTTCTTTTTCAAATGGTGAGAGCATGATGATTTTCTCCACTGATAATCACTCATAAAGGCATTGTGACCATTTGCTTTGGCATAAATCCACTACTGGCAGCACTTTCATGCTCAACATCATATCAAGTGACTGTAAGGACAGTAGGGGTGTACTCTCTCTCCCCAAGAACTAAGACAGATGACACATTCACTCAGATCAAAGGCTGGGCTTGGCACACTCTTTTTAAACTTACGGACATTTACATCCATCTTGTTTGAATTTGTTCTTTTTGAGACATACTAGTTATATGGTATTAAATAAAAAGAACTGAATGATAATGAGGAGGGCAACATGACCGTTTAATCTTTTGTTTCAAGAATTATGGCAAATACATCCTCATAGGTAGTAAGATGTTAATAGGCAGTCCCCCACAACACATTGCCCTGCACGAACTTTTTGCTTCTACTACGTATCACAGACCCTGTGCAGCTCCTGGTTGAAAGGCTAACGTTCTCATTACCCCTGGGAACAAGTATCTCTAATACAGTTGTCATCTGCATGGGTCATTCCTTCGCCCTTCTTCCTACCAGATCCCCTATGTCCCTTCAGCCACAGTGCCTCAGGGGCAGGTGACAGCACTCCCAGCTGGAGGGTGGGGACCTGAAGTGTGCCACCCAGCAGCATCAGCATCACCTGGGAGCTTCCGAGAAATGTCGGCTCTGAGGCTCCAGCCCAAACCTACTGAATCAGAATCTATTTTACAAGATCCCCAGGTGATCTGTGTGTCCACAGGGTTTCAAATGCACTTAACTAGAGGGAACACATTCCTCTTGACAGTGATTGGTTCAAGATTAGGCACTGACCCCATTCAAGCCAGCAAGATGTGAAGGATGCTGTGCTGGTAGCTTCTCATTCTGAGACAAAGTCCCCCCTGCTGAATGTTTTGTGGGATATGATGCCTAGACTTCGGTAGCTACCTTGCTCCAGTCTAATGATAAAGCTGGCTCAGAGAGGAGGGCAAAGACAAAAAATCCCAGTGAAGTGGAGTTGCGGTGACTGCATCAGGTCAACCTTGATGTCTGTGGAGCCAATGGAGCGCCAGCAAATTTCTTATTGTTCAGGCCTCCTTAAGTTGGGTTTTCAATTATCTGCAGCTGGAAACCATCTTTCCAGTGAATCAGTGCCCAGTAAAGCATTCTAAAAAGAACAGAACCCCGAGACACTGGGCTCAGCCACATGCTGAAGAGTCCAGACAAATCAGTGCATTGAGAGACCAGAGCAACAGTTTAGAGACTTGTTTTGTTTGGGGAACTGATCCAGGAGGATTTCTGGTTCTGACAATCTTTGTTTGCTCTGTGCATTTCCAAAATCTTTCTAAATCAGCCAGTTTAAGTGATCAACCAGAGGAAGTGCTGAACACTTTCCAAATTGTTTTAACCAGAGTGGTCAGCAGTTGCTTTCCCCAGAAGCCACATGGATGTCATTTCCTGTAAAGACAATGGGAGACTAATTGCTCAGCCTCAGACTCCAGTAGGGAAGACAACCTGCGGCATGTAATTACTGGCAGGGTAAATAAGGAAAAGCTTGAGGATCTCAGAATCTGGTTCTGGATCCACTCCAATAACTTGGGAAAAAGTAAAAAAAAATCACCAGCTGGTCTAGGAAAAGATCCGAGGGGCTAGCAACTTAGGTAGTCATCTATCGCGTTTTCACAATATGCTGGTATTTGGTTTCTGAGGAAACCAACTAGATCTGCTCTTGTAGAAAACCATATAGGACTCTGGTGTAATTTTGCTTCGTATACGGGAGTGATGTAGTCAAGGAGGGCTGGATGTCTAACTGGACATTACCTCTTCTGTGTGTTATAGCTTCTTAGCCACAACGGGCTATTTTGAGGATGGGCTTGCTGTGTTGGCTTGATGAAGAATGTGCTTTCTATCATGGAGTGAACTTAGTTGGTTCTCCGCAGAATGTTTCTTAGATTCTATCACCTCAGATCTTTTTTTCTCTCCAAACCTTTTTGCTTTCTCTTCTCTGGTATCTTATATGCTTCCAAAGCTCCAACCACCATCCCTTGTCATGAGTTTCAAACCACACCCCTATCTAATAATGAAACAAGATGGGATGGGGAAGGAGACAAACTCCTGATCTCACAAAACAAACTGAGGGTTACTGGGGGGTGGGAGGGTAGGGATAGGGTGGATGGGTTATGGACATTGGGGAGGGTTTGTGCTATGGTGAATGCTGTGAAAGGCGTAAGCCTTGTGATTCACAGACCTGTACCCCTGGTTAAATAATAATAATAAAAATAAATTAAAAAAAAAACCCACACCCCTAGATCTATCACCCATGCTCCCAGTTGTAGAAAACTGCTGCCTTCTGGACACAATGTACTTTGAAGGTGGGGTCACTGCTATATTATCAGTGCTTAGCACAGTGACTGGCACTGAGTATTACATGTCTGTTGAACAAATAAGTGAAAGCCCTCACTCAGAGTCTTAGGACGGCTTACAAAAGTTCTTGCTATCATCTCCTAACTGGCCTCTCTGACTTTAGTCTCTCTTTTCCCCACTCTATTGACATGCATGAAAGCTCTGAATTACAACTCTGATCATGTCAGTCCTAGAATGCCCCAGCTGGGAATGACTTATCAGCCCAGCCCTGTGTCTTCCAGGTGAGACATTGGTCCCACGGAGACCAGAAGACTTGCCTGTGGCCTTATGAACAGTGGGTGGCAGAGATAGGATTCTAACCCAGTGGTTCTTGCTATCTATGCATTGACTAGTTCCAAATCTTCAATGGTCTTGGCCTAAGTATGCAGGAGTCACTTAAAATATATTTGTTGATTGACTGGGTAAATGAATGAGTCTCTTTTGCATACACCAATGCATTTCAGTCTTTCTTAAAGTGGAACACTCTTTAAAGACGGACAATTTCCCAGTACGCAAAATGGAGAAGAGAAGTCGCTGCTCTGGACCTCTGCCCCTGCAGTGTTTCTGAGCCAACTCCTAGGAACCTCAGGGCTTGGTGGCATTGCAAAAAACAAACAACAACAACAACAACAAAACCAATGACTTACATAAACTCAAACTCTTCAGTTTTATACTCAAAGCCACCCACTATTATTCCAAACCCACCTCAACCTTATCTTCCGTTTCTCTTCCTCCTTCATGCCCAGTCTTACCAAAGCACTTGCTGTTCCTGGCATTTGCCCCTCCCCTAGGCCTTCACATGCCCCATTTCTTTCCTCTTAGGTGCTCTTTCCTCCACCTGCAAGAGTGGAGAACCAACCTGTCCCTCCGGTCCAACTCTAACATAAATCCCTCCTTGAAGTTCTTGCCCAATTTCTCCCACTGGAATTAATCGCATTCTACTTACCTCTACTACAGAACTTAGCATACCATCTGCTTCAGGAGAAAGAGCCAGCTCCTTGAGGGCAGGAACCTATTCTAAATTTATCTTTGAACCAGTGGCACCTTGCCTGACCCAATGCCTTGCACAGCAGAGGCACTTTTAGTCCTTTTGTTGCATTTAAAGGGCATTATCCTTTTTGGTTCACCTCTGTAACCAAATTACATAAATTCTGTAATGGGGATTCCAAATCTTCCTCTAGACAATACAGGCCAGCACCCACTTGTGTGGATGCCCACTTGCTAAGAAACAGCTGTGGGAGTCTTAGCTGAGTCTTATTTTCAAAAGCAAGAAATGTGGGGGCAGGGAGAGTGACTCTCCCTCCCCTGCATAGCTCTCCTGAGGCTATGGCTGTGCTGCACGGTGTGAGGTACAAGCTGGGCAGCTTGTGCACAAAGGTAGCAATAGATTTAAAGTACAGTCCTGATCCTTCCGCACTATCATATTTTCTGTGAGTCTAAAGTCAATTGTCTGAAAAATTAAAGCGTTCCAAATGGTGGGCTAATGCATTAAATAAGCCAGCGCTCAAAGCCCAAGCACAAGACAGGAGGATGGGAACCAGAAAACACAGGGTTCCCTAGGAAACCAAGCCCACTTTATGGCTGACTACGGCCTTCATTCCTCTTGGGGGAGAAAGGGGGTGCTCTGAGAAGGTACCACTGACCCATCTGCTTCCCCTGCCTACAAGGCCCTATTTCTTCTGGCTTCACTCCAACAAGTTAGGGAGACTCGAGAGAGGCTTGCTTGTTGCTTGTTTTATTATTTGCTGGAGGGGGAGTAAAGAGCAGAAGAAAAGAGGAGGAAGCCAGACAGACAGAAAAAGAGATGAGCGCAGAAGGCACCCAGCCAGAGAAAGAAATTACTGACCACAGAATAAGAGGGCAGGAAGGTAGAACTACAAAAGGCCAGCTCAGCAAGTCAGAGTCTCCCTGTGAGCAGGGCACCACCAAACCAGCCGATGAGTTTGTCCTCAGCTGCCTAGGAGGCCACCTCTGAAGTCAGACTAGAGAGGTATATATTTTGGGTTCACTGGCACAGATGGTTGGACTGAGTCATGCAAAGGGATGGCTGGAGGGGTTGGGTGTGGCTTTAGGACTCCCCCTTGCTGCCCATAATCCCCATCAGCCCCAAGCAGGAGCAGTAATGATATAATTTCTAATAATAATAATAATAATAATAATAAATTATTAAGTTTAAACCTTTGGGTTGGAGA
Organism: Ailurus styani; assembly: GCA_002007465.1. Lineage (NCBI taxonomy): Eukaryota > Metazoa > Chordata > Mammalia > Carnivora > Ailuridae > Ailurus > Ailurus styani. The sequence continues at coordinate 6,208,498 of LNAC01000039.1, forward strand.
CACCCAGTTTATTTGGAGAAGAAATAAATACCACTGGAATAACTAATTAGTTGACTGTCAGAAGGAAAAATAAAGATTCTGCTTCTATCAGACTCATAAGAATGAAGTATAGATTTATAATAATCAAGTCGTTTCTTAAACGAGTTAAAGAATGAACGATGAGTTTCTGTCATGTGATCACATCACTTATGTATCAGGTAAAGAGAAAAGAAAAACTATTTTTGTAGTACATTTGAATCGTTTCTGACTTGTCCTTGTAAATGAAGCTATTTCTAGGGATCTGCAGTTCAGCGTCTGAACAGAAACACTGCTTTGCTATGATGCAGGTGCAGCTTCTAGACAAGTCCCTGAGCTCTCTTCCAACCTGAATACTACTCCCAAGACCCTCCGAACAGACATTCTGCAGTGGCTCCTGGGAAGGCCCATGGAATGCATATGGTATCACAATGCTGCCAAGATCCAGGTTAATAATGATGTGTGCAGAGCCCCTGGAGTGTGTAGGCTGGCTACAATATTAGAGTCCCAGAATCCTAAGGATGAATGAAATGTTAAAGAATATCCAGTCCAGTAGTTTTAATACTATTTTTTTAAATACTAGAACCTTGTGAATTCATACACATGTGTCACATTTTCAAGGTTTATACTAAATGCCAATATATTAAATGAAAGTAGACTATGACAATCCTGGTTCAAGGAGGAAAGGACCCAAAATGCCACCACCTGGGCCATCTTCCTGGCCCACTTGGCACTTCTGGGGAACCCTAATGTTCTAAGAACACTGAACATCTAGATCTAGTCCCTACCCCCACCCAGGATCTGCATCTTGTCTTCATTTCTTCCAGCGTAAGCACAGGCTTGCCATGTGGTGCCGTGGGTTACGAAACATCTCTACCTTTCCTCTATGAAGGGCCTATTTTTGCCTACCCCCAAGGGCTCCACACTACGAATGATTTTACCTCTCATAAAAATTGTATTCCTGAGGGGTGCCTGGGTGGCTCAGTTGTTAAGCGTCTGCCTTTGGCTCAGGTCATGATCCCAGGGTCCTGGGATCAAGCCCCACGTCTGGCTCCCTGCTCAGCGGGAAGCCTGCTTCTCCCTCTCCCACTCCCCCTGCTTGTGTTTCCTCTCTTACTGTCTTTCTCCCTGCCAGATAAATAAATAAATAAATAAATAAATATTTTAAAAAATGCATTCCTGAAGCAATAACTAATTTATTTGCCTAGTGAGACCTCAACTTAAAGCTTAGCCCTGCTGTGTTATTCCTTAAAAACATAAAGTAAAAGCAGAAGTCCAGTAGAAGCTTTTCTTCTCTTCCTCTGCCTCCTATTTCTTCAAAACAATCTCCCTCAAAGAAATATCAAATACCTAGGAATAAATCCAACAAAGAATAAGGCCGACACAAAACACTGAGAGAAATTAAAGACCTAAATATTAGAGGGTTATGCATGTAGAAGGACTGGAAGTCTCACTATTTTTAAGATGTCAGTTCTCCCCAGGTGCCTGGCTAGCTCAGTTGGAGAAGTGTGCGACTCTTGATCTTGGGGTCATGAGTCTGAGCCCCATGCTGGATGTAGAGATTACTTTTTTTTCCCCAGAACATTACACAATTTTTTTATTATTAAATGAGAAAATCTCATTCATTAAACTGTAGAGATTACTTAGATGAAAATAAAACTTGAAAAAAAAGATGTCAGTTTTCCCCCAAATTGCATCTTCAATGCAATTTCAAAAAAAAAAAATTTTTTTCCTGGTGGAAACTGACAAGTAGATTCAAAAACTTATATGGGAATGCAAAACACCAGGAGCCAAGGTAGTTTTGAACAACAACAAGAAGGCTGGAAGACTTACTCTATCAGATTCAAAATTCATTATAAAATAATAGTAATTTAGACAATGTGGTATTTGTTTAAGGATAAATAGGCCAAGAAAACATAAAAAGGAGGTCCCAAAATAGACCTACACAGATAGTCACCTAAATTATGACAAGAGATGACAATGATGTTCAATAAATGGTGCTGGGTTCACTGGGTGTCATGGGTTGAATTGTGTGCCCCAGAAAGATACACTTAAGTCCTAACCCCCCACTCCTTCTGTACTTGAGAAGGTGACATTATGGAAATAGTGTCTTTGTAGGTATAATTCATTAAAATGAGGTCATAGTGGATTAGGGTGGGGCCTAAATCCGATATGACTAGTGTCCTTATAAGAAGGAAATTTAGACGCAGGGAGACATGAGGGGAACAGGGTCATGTGGTAATGGACACAGAGACAGATCAATGCAGCCTGCAAGCCAGGGAGTGCCAAAGATTTACTGGCTACCAACAGAAGCCATGAAGGATTCTTCCCTAGAGGCTTCAGAGAGAGCATGGCCCTGCTCACACCTTGATTTTGAACTTTTAGCCTCCAAAACTAGGAAAAAACAAATTTCTGTGGTTTTAAGCCATCCAGTTTGTGGTACCATTCATCAATGGTACTCCTAGTTGATGAACACATTGGGTATCCACATGAAAAAATTATTCTTAATCTCTACCTAACACCACGTAAATATCAATTCCACATGAAATGTAGATCTTAATGTGAAACGTAAAATGTAAGTTTAGAAGAAAATGGAGAATACCTTCACACTTTGCAAGAGGTGAAGATTTTTAAAGAACAGAACCAAAGAAAATGCTAATCATAAAGGGAAAATATGATAATTTGGAGTATATTAAAATTAAGCATCTCTTTGTCAAATGACATCAACAGAATCAAAAGCATGCCCACAGAGGGAGATAATTGCAATATTACATCCAGCAAATAACACCTGCAAATCCATAAGGAAAAGGTAAGCACCCAATAAAGAAATAGGCAAATACTTTGGAAGAAATTTTGCAAAAAAGGAAATTCAAATGGCCATTAAACAGATTAAAAGATGCTTTAATCATCAAAGAAAAGTGCAGTAAAATTACAATGCATTACCAATATACATCTACCAAATTGTCTAAAATGACAAAAACTACAAAGTGTTGGTGAGGATATGGAGTAAATGGAACTCTCATACCAACGTTGATAAGAGTAAATTGATAAAGACACTGGAAAACTCACAGTATCTGAAAGCTGAACACACCCATAACCTACGACCCAGGGTCTCGGCATCAATCCTACAGAAATGTTACATATACTCATCCACTGACATGTACAAGAATGTTCCCAGGGGTGCTCTTTGTGATAACCCCAAACTGGAAATGACATAAAAGCCCATGTGCAATAGAAGAAGGGTTAAATACATTTTGGTGTCATTATACAATATTACATAGCAGTAAGAATGAATAAAGTACAACTCATAACAACACGAGGAGTCTTCCAAATATAATGTTAAGGGGAACACAAGATTACAAAGTACAATTTTATTTATGCAAAGTTCAAAATAGACAAAATCAATGTTGTTAAAAATAATGCATGGTTACTTTTGGTTGGAGTGGGGGTGGTTAGGGACTGGGGGTCTAAGGGACTTCGAGTATTTTGGCGACATTCTTTTTCCATCTGGCTGCTGTTTACATAGCAATGTTCACTTCATGAAAATTCAGTATCTGTGCACTTAATTTCTGTGCTTTTCTGTATGAATGATATACTTCAATTAAAAAAAAAAATCTTGGTGGTTAATGCAGTGAAACCAGAAACAAAACAGGGCTCTTACACGTACTGAAAGAAGAGAGCACAGCAATTTAATTTAAGCAAGATAATTTAAAAATTTGCTTTGCTAAAAGCTCAAAAAGTGCCGTTTCATTAAATTGTGTTTTTTATTCACTTAAGAGGACTCTCATGCCAAAGCTATTTTATTATTATATGTTAGGATGGAGTGAAGTGAACAGTTTCAAAATAAAATATTTCATCTGATTTCTTAAAGTGAAAATTTGGATATTAAACTCATTTTTTTTTCATGTCAATTAAAGTTTTCTGGGTCCTTGGTTTATAGTGTGAAGAATCCCTATATGGGAAAGCCCTGGGGATAAAGGTGTTTTCTTTCTGTGCACACAGGCACACAACATTTCCCTTCCAGAGTCTCCCTGTGAGATGAGCTCATCCCTGCCAATGGAAGCAACAGCAGTTCAGCTTGCCTTCACAACCTGGTTGTGGGTAAATGTACAGTTTCTATCTGAAAGTCTGAAATACTGAAAATAACTCCTAGGACACTACTCCAGCCTTGACTGACTTCGATGGCTCTTCAGATTCCTGCTATGTCACAGGTGAAGTCCTGACCTCCCTCAGAGCAGCCACCATTAGAAGGATGGAGAGAGAATTCTGTCCCCAAGTCCTGGGGGCAGCTCGGCCCGCACCTTCTACTAGGCCCTCTCCCCCTTCCAGTCAGTGTCTGGTGAGGGGCGAGCTCATCATCATTAGACATGCACTCTGTACAACTGCTCCAGCTACCACTAAAATAAATCCCTTGGAGCATAGAAACCAGATGGCCAGACTCTTGGCTTTCTCAGACAGCTTTGTTCTCTCAGACCCTCTGGTAGGGAGATTTGTTTGGGTGCTTACAGGGCATTCTGAGGCTGCAGGCAGTCCCCACAGGAAGTGAGAGCTGGCCACAGCCATCATGGCCTACATGGTGAGCTGGGAAAGAAACTGTGTGAGGGGACCATGGAGGATGTGGGGCTGCTCTGAGGGCAACCTCACTCACCCTCGCCCTGAGAGGAAAGCGTGGGGACCAGGACCCTGGAGCTGAGCTGCTATCCTCTATCTGCCTTGAGAAAACCTGGGCCTTTCTCTGGCTGCTACATTTCCCTAAATATCAACTTCTAGAGACTCCTTTTTAGATTCAAGCTCTGTTGTTTTTGTGCAGACTTCCTGTGCTAGTGTTAATTCTATTCCTAACTTTATCGCCTCATAAACCATGATTTTCTGGGTGCTTTAAGAATATTTCCACATTCCCAGTTAGAGTTCCCTCTGGTAAAATAAAACAAACAAAAAACAACAACACTTGCTTTTTAGATAATTTTTTTTTATCGTGAGTAACCACAGAGATTTTTCAGAATTTACATGGACTGAGGAAAATCATCCAGGCCAAATTCCTTGAGAGCCTTTTAGCTAGATAATTTGGCTCTACCAGCCAGGGAAGGGGTAGGCAAACTATAGCCTGTGGGCCAGATCTGGCCCGTGGCCTGCTTTTGCCACAGCCCATGAATTAAGAATGGTTTTTACATTTTTAAATTGCTGGGCGAAAAAAAATCAAAAGAATATTTCATGACATGTGAAAATTATAAGAAATTCAAATTTCAGTGCTTATAAATGAAGTTGTATTGGAACATAGCCATACCCATTAGTTTACCCATTGTCTCTGGCTGCTGTCACGATATAACAGAGTTGTCTTGGCAAAGATTGTATGGCCCACAGAGTCAAAAATACTTACCATCTGGATATTTACAGAAGTTTGCTAATGCCTAAGCTTAGGTAACTGTTACGTGTTTGCAGAAGGTTGTCCCCTCCGATCTTCTTACTCTCCCATACATGTTTTCAGCCTCTGAGGCTGTTTCTACAGACAAAGGCAAATTCTAATGCTGGTGCCAATTTCACACTAACCAACACAACCCACTGGAGAAGTGCCTTTCAGCGGTCTGGTAATCAGTATAGTGGGCTGCAAAAATCTACTGAGTTGGTTGCGCCCAGCATTTTCTTTGATAAAATAAGAGAAAAATATCAAGGGCATTGTCGGGGGACAGAATTATGTCCCCCTTGCCAATTCATATGTTTAACCCCCAGCACCTCAGAATGTAACTGTGTTTGGAGCCAGGGCCTTTAAATAGGCAACTAAGTTGTAAAATGAGGTTCTAATATGACTGATGTCCTTATAAGGGGATATTAAGACATGCACAGAAGATAGGCCATGTGAAGGGCAAAGATGGCCATGTACAAGCCAAGGAGAGGCCTCAGAAGAAATCAACCCTGCTGACACTGATCTTGGACCTCTAGGTTCCAGGACTGTGAGAAAATACATTGCTGCTGTTTATGCCACTCAGTTTGTGGTACTTTGTTATGGCACCTCTAGCCAACTAATACAGGCATCATACATAATATTTTTGGTGAAATTTTCCTTTTCAGCCACGTATGCATGTGGTATGGTTGTGATATAAAAATGTATATTAAATCCTGTGTGTTAGGTCAAAAATAAATGGATGAACACTACACGGGAGAGACACACACATGCCAGGTACAAAATCACAGAGGGATGTTCTAACTGAACCAAGACAAAAAAGAGGGGAAGAATACTTGCTGACCACATTATTTCATTCTCACAGTGGCCCTATGCATGGTTTATGCTGTATGTCTTCAGCTGATAAAGAAACCGAAGTGCAGGGAAGTTAACCGCCTCACACAGGTGGCAGGGCCAGGTCTGACTCCAAAGCTTATGGTGTATTTATTCCTCATCATGAATCAGTTTGTACTTCTAAGTCCTTGAGAATAGGTGAAGTTTGACAATACTAAGGGATCAAAAGAAAGGGGGAAAACATTTATAAGTAAAAATGGCTAGCACTTACCAAACACTCCCTGTGTGTCAGGTACTGTGCTATGCTTTACATAAATGACCTCACTTCATCCTATCAACAACCCACAGGGTAGGTTCTATTATCTACAATTTTCGGCTGAGGAAGTCTGGAAAAAATTAATTAACTTGCCCAAGGTTACAAAGCTGGTAAACTGAAGACTCAGGATTTGAACTCCCTTTGGTCTGATATTTGAGCTAGAACTCTTGCCTACCACAATCTCTCCTTTGACCTGACTACACTTGCTGTCAACCTAAGTGTATAACCATTTGCCAGTAGTTTCCACATGGAGAAAAAAGATGCATAGTCTTTGTTCATATATCCAATAAATACCAACTGAACACCTACCACAGGGCCTGGGGGTAGGGATACAATAATGAACAAAACAGAATTCTTGCCATCATGGTGACCATCTGGATAAAACTTTAATAACATAACCATATCATGGTTATTGGGATCCCCTCATGTGTGTCATAAGGAGCAAGAGTCAGGTGTTTGTTAAAGGCACAGGCCAATGAAATTGAAGAAACCGTAGAAAACAAAGGAAGGGGGTAAGGTTTACTAGATATTTCTGGTAATTTTAATATCTCTTGTATCCAGGTTTACTTATCATGTGGGCCTGTTGAGTCTCCAAGCTGACTGGAAATTTTTCAATGGCAGGGCTATGTCATACTTTAAAATATCCCCCCCTAGTGCTTGGCACAGTGCACAGTAGTTTGGATTTATTTACTTATTTTTAAGTTGTTTTCAAAAGAGATGTACGGAGGTTACTCAAGGACTTTCAAGTCAGATGTAATGACAAGATTCAGACAGTCCTCGGGAAGTCCCAAGAGGATAGATAGATCCTGTCGCATGGTACCAAGCATGTGAGCAAAGAACTAAACATTTAATGGGAAGGATTTTAGCTAAATCGAAGGAGATATCATTACAATGGTTAAGAAATTATAATGAATGCCTGGTCATGAGAGTGTGAGAAAAAATTATTCTGAGTGAAAGGAAATCAGGGTGTGGAGTGTAAAGAATTTTAATATATTTGTGGCAAGTATTTTTCCTATGGTTTCTTTTGACTTTATTTAGGATTTTACACGTACAGAAACTTCATATTTTTAGTCAAGTCTATTGATTCTTTTATTAAGAAGTAATCAAGGAGATAACCAAATATTTACATAGCAGAATGTTTACTACATGTTATTTATAATAGGAAATATGAGAAAATTTAACTGCATTGTAATAGGATGGTGAGTGTTTATGTCTATTCATACAATGGAAAACCCCATAGTCATTATTTAATTACATTACAAAATGATCACAATTTAATATTTAGTAAAATCAGGATATACATATGTATATACATACGGTGCACATCCCCCACACAAAGGAGGGAAAATGAATAGGAACTTAACACTGTTATCTCAATAAGTGTGATTAAGAGATGTTTTAATTTTCTTGCTTACAGCTCACCAAATTTTCTACAATGAGTATATATTTTAAAGCCAGAAAAAATAACCATTAGAAATAATCTTAAATCAAAGAGAAAAGTTTGCATATAGTTTCTTCATTGCGTACCTCTGACTTGCTGATGGTCCTGGGCGCCAGAGGCCTTTGGCCACTCTGACACTATGGCTAATTCTAGTAATGTTATTTTAAAAAGGAAAAAAACAATTTAAAATATGTATTTTTAAAACTTACCTGCAAAGAGGTTTCAAAATAGATTTAACAGTGGCCAGGGTGGTCACAAGGATGTGATGATGAATTACAATGAATTATGTGGCTTTGACAATACTTCCATTCAACAAGCATTTATAGAGTGCCTGTCATGCTCCAAGTACTTTTTGGGGTACTGAAGGGTCAAGTTGGGTGTCTGGAAACAAGTGACCCTATCGGGCTGACACTGGTCCTACACACCCTGACTCCAGCTAAGATGCAGCTGTGGGCAGGGCTGGGGATCTGCAGCCCTGAGGAAGGCTGGCTTCACCTCCCTAGCGCGGGCCACCTCATTTGTAAAACAAGAATAATCCTGACCCAGTTCCCAGTACTGTGGTGAAGAAAAAGTAAAAAGCATTCTGGGCTTGTTTCTATCTATCCAGTGCCAGATAGTCTACCTGTTAATAGCCAGCATTGCTTCCTTCCTTTGGAAACTGTGTATTTATTCTTTTTTTAAAAAAGGGAGGGGGTTGGAAATGAGGTTCAGTGATTAAAGAGATATTCTGTATTTTTCTTCCTTGGAATATCTACACAAATAATTACAGAAATGAAAACTTCTCAACCTCCGACAAAAGCAGAGGAAACTCAAAGTTCTTGCAAGGTCTGAGGACATTCCAAGGACAGAACTAGGCGTGATACTGCCAGTCTTTAGGGAAATGATTCAATTATAACCAGCACTTCAAAACTTAATAAAACTAACTTATAGTTTTCCATTCCCCCTGTTAGGTAGGATGATTTTCCAAAGAGCAACATTTAAAAACAAACAAGTGTTCATTTAAGTGTTACAAAATCTTAACATTTCTAAGAAAGACGGACGGGCACTGAAAAGACACTGTGCGCTAGGCCAAATCAGACGTAAATATGAAAATACCCCTTCTCTCACCCAAACTGAACTCGTTTTCCAAACGTTAGGAATATTTGTGTAATAAGCCCTATTACAGGCAGAAGAGGTAGGGAAGGAGCAGGCAAGACAGAAGGAGAAATACAAAGACCCCAAAATGGGGCACATGAGGAGAGAAGTCTCCCTTGATTGGCTGTTAGGTGAACACATAAGCAGTGTACAAATACCTGCAGTGAGAAAGGGCAGTGCTAACACCTCGTGTTTGCACTTTACCTGAAAGGTAAAGGGTATTTTCTACAATGTCTTCCGATTCTTTGTGGTTGTTCTACCATAGTAAGGATTGGTAAATGGAGGATTTCAACAGCTTTACCCGTACCTGGACTGAATCCCCCCAACTCTCCAGTGTTCATTTCATATCTGTCAATAACCACACAAATAGCTCAGGGGAAGCAAAAACTTCTATTTACTTTTCTTTGTCCTGTGGGTGACAACGGGTATGGTCCCCATCCCACCATTCCGGTGCCTTCTCCAGTGTTGTGACGCCACGTCCCAAATGCTCCAGCAGCCCTCCGATGGAGGGAAGCATGCAGGAATGGTGCATACAAGGTTAAACCTCCAACACTGACATTGCCTACATCAGACAAAGCTCGCAACTTCCAGCCTGGGTGGGGCAGGACTGTATGACTGGCTACATCGTTTATTCTGAAGGATTTGGGCATGCTATGTGTAATACATTCAGTAATTGCTCTGCTTTTTAAAAAGGAGTTGTAAAAATCATATTTAAAATGCTTGTTGATGCCCTGTGGGTATGAGTCACTTTGTAAAGCAGGATCAAAATGGATCCTCTGTTACGGGCTCCTGCCGGTTCTTTGATTCGAAACAATTTTATAAATGTTAATGGGAGTTACGCACACATCAATGAGAGAATAAATTCCTTGGCTTTAGTGGCGTTTCAATTAATGATTTATAATAAGCAACGTAAAATGCTTTCTAATTATTTCTCCAAGTAATGACACACTACCCCCGAAGAACTGAAAATGAGGCCCAGGTCTCACCCTCGGGGTGGGGAAGACCAGAAGAGGGTGGCAAAAAAAAAGCTCTCCAGATGGTCGGAGGCCTGCGCTAGCCTCTGCAGGAGTGCGTGGGAACACAGCAGGAGGGACAGACACAACTCGCCCAAGGGATGATGGACGTGATGAAGGGAGGAAGAGAAAACTCACAAGGAGCAAGCCTGATGCAGAAGGAATTTACTATAATCTAAAACGGGAATTACTGCAGCCGTGTTTCTTAAATCTGTCACGGGATCATTCCATTTTTTTTCAGAGCATAAGTTAATACTACTCATTGACTTCCAAAAATACCCACCAAGATGAAAATGGGAATTTAAGTTCCAGGGATGATGCGGCAGGATTCCTAATGAATAGGTTAGTTTGCAGTGACATAGAGCTCTGCCTTGAATTTCTGGAAACCCAGCTTGCGATTTAACCCTCTCTTGTCCAGGCCTGCAGGTCTGTCCTCACTTCTTACCATGGGAAACCAGGTGCTGATGATCTATACCCTGTGAGGATGGGGTGGGATGCCATGGGGGCTTGCAGCAGACAAGTGTAAATTGCAAAGGCCTAAATTCCATCATTTGGGAAGAGAACAGATTAAAGTTCTCATCTAGGAATCTCCTCAGTGTTTGCTGTTCCATACTTAATCACCTTAGACCTCCTTATAATTTTATCCTAATGCTGCACAGATACTGAGAAGACCTCTGCCCACAAATAAGACCCACAACATCGAAGACCAGACATAGGAGGCATCTGCTCTTAGCCACTGAGTCTCGTGCTATATCTAAGAGATGTGGAAGCACTACGTGCATCACTTGCACTGCTGCTGTGGCCAAGCGCCCCTCCAGCCTCTGGCAGCAACAGGGAGGCGCCCTGATCATTTGCTCAGCGGCCACCTCCCACTCGGCAGTTTTTGGAGCACTTTGGATTTTGAGGGTTTGGCATTTAGACATTCCAGTGTAAACTGTTCCTCAAATAACCAAGGCAGGGGTCCATATACCATGTGCATTATATGCACGATTAGAGAGCTTTGCAAGGGAGTTCTTCCAGTAATATCTACCTACAGGGAATACACAGAAACAGAATTCAGAGACTGTTATGATGTGTAGTTTAACCGAACAAATATTTATAGGGAGAGACACTTGCTGGCTAGGGAAATGAATACCAAAATTCAACAGAACTTCTCTACCAGCCACTCAGACATATCTGGGAATGGCATCATTCATTCTATGAATTATCAGAAAACTGAGGGGTCTCTTCCAGTGGTCCAGGTCATACTAGAAAAACATGAACCAATTACACAAATAGCAAGTGAAGAGAATCAAGTATCTGAAACCATGTTAGCCTTCAAGACATCTGAGCTACATCCACATGCCAAATTGACTTACCAATGCAACACTTAACCACTGACTATTTGCCAAGCTCAATGCAGAGTGGGTTTTGAAGAAATTGGGTAAAACTCCTAGATTTCTCAACCATACATGTTTTCCTTGGCGAGGAAACTGGAAAACTTTGGACCAGAAGATGACCAAAATCCAGCTGAAGTTTTTCTAAGTGAGAAAAGTGACAACTAAGTAGTCTAACTGTTTACCCACTTTTCTCCAGAAAAAGGCCCCATCCGCTTTGGGAACTGTTTCCTGGATCCACCATCTGCCTCCAAACAGCAAGTTCCCACTGACCTTTGGAGACCAATGGGAGTTCCAAGGGCATGCTGCTGCTTCATTCTCTGAGCACTGGTCTGGGCTAATTCATTGGGTTTTTTGTTTTTGTTTTTGTTTTTTTTTTGGATTTTCAAAATCAGGTACCTCTCAGGGGTACATATTTATTTGGCTCTTTTAAAAGTATGGATTGAATCAGTTTAAATATTTGGGCTTCATTTAAAAAAGTTCCTTTCCAAACTGTGCTGCTTTGGTGGGTTGACTCTGGAAGTGAGCTTTCTTTCACTCTATGGATCATTTTTGGAAGACAACAAGTACCAGTAATAAATGTCCAAGAGGATTTCTTATTTTCAAACTACCCAGAATTGAGGACCACAGTTTACAAAGCCCATCAGCTCCTGGCCAGTATCATTCATCACAGATCCTCAGCTTTTTTGGTTTCCTGTTCTCCGATCCACAAATGGTCAAGTACGATTCTTGTGAACATCAGGGGAGGAAGTAACCCACTTCGTAATGTTTTCGGCCAGTGTGGGTGTGGGTGGCGGAGGCCATGGAGGTAAAGGGCAAAGGAAGAACCTGAGTAACAGGTGTGTTGGCCTACGGCTCTAGCTGGTTCATGTTTAACACTGTCACTCCTGAGATAATAAAGCGACAGTCTGCTGAGGATAATTTCATTTCTGCAGCAAACAATGCAAACTGTAGCATTACCAGAAGAAATAATCTGTGGAGGAGCGTGTGGAATTTCAGATTCCCAAAGAAGCCATGCAACATTAATGTGGGATATTTTGCTTTCCAAGAAAACAACGCAAATATCCACCATGTCAGGGATGGGCAAACCACACGAGTAGAGAAGAAGAAAAGCATCTTCTTTCCCATGAATGACCTTCTCCCCTCTAAATAGTTTCCCACATGCTAATTTACTGAGAGGCTAAGACAGTGTGGACACAGCTATGGGTTCACTGAAGTATTCTTATCCTCAAATCCACAGTTTACATCAAAAGCTGCTAAAGTAAACAAAATAAACTTAAAAAGAACATTTCATTCCTGCATGTTTAAAAGCCAGGAAAAGGCACAGTGGTCCTGGAAATATGGAAGGCCATGCTTAGGGATTCAGAAGAAAAAACAGGGTGAAGTCAGGCTTTGTGTAACATCGACACCTCCTGTTATCATAAAGCTCTCAGTCCCTGGAGGAACTGGGGGTGATGGTTTTCTCTAAGTCAAAAGAGACCCTCCCCATTCCACTCTACCCTAAGCATTTCTTTCTTCCCAACTGGGCACTGTGGAGGGCCCTGGAGAGGTCATATGCAGGCTTCCGCTGACTAGTCCCCTACCACATTTCAGTCCTAAATAGGAATGAATGCTACATTGCAAAATCATTGATACTTATTTTTTTGAAAGATTTATTTATTTGAGAGAAAGCGAGAGAGTGCACGAGTGGAGGGGGGGGGACATTGGGAGAAGCCAACTCCCCACTGAGCAGGGAGCCCCATGCTGGGCTCAATCCCAGGACCTCAAGATCATGACCTGAGCCAAAGGCAGACATGGAACTGACTGAGTCACCCAGGTACCCCACCGACACATATTTTTAAGCCAGAAGGAAGTACAACTTTAGGTTTTTCTTTCATGCTACAGAATAGCCAGATTTTGGAAACATCAATAACTGCCCCAAATCATACCTACTGCAATGAATGGCAAAACCTGGATGTTTCTGTTCCCCGGTTTTTGTTAACTGGGATCTAAAGCATAACCCAGCCTCTTGGTCATAAGGGGCTACCAAGGAGGTTCTTACACCAACAGAAAAGAAAATGAGGATAGTGACTCATAAGCAGAGCGTAGTCCCTCCCACCAGGTTGGCCCAAGGGGGTAGAGCATATGGAGCCATGCTTGTGTGGAAACTTGGAGGGCTAGATACGAATCTGCTGTGTCAACACATGGAGTGGAAAGAACTCAGTGAGGACTTAAGAAACCTGATTCTGCTCCCAGCTTCACCGATGCTGTTTTTCTGTGACTGAGTGGTCACTTCACCGTGTCCTCTACTTCCTCTGAGGAAGGATAGACCAGGTAACTGTCACGTTCCTTCCAGGCCTCTGCCCCAACTCCACAGGCGTGTTCACTTCCTGGAGTGTCTGTCCTCCCAGCTCTCCAGGCCTTTTGGAAGGGAGCCCTCCGCCAGCCTCACGTCCCTCCAGGACCCTCAATGCCACTGAGATAACACCAGAGGGCCCAAAGTGTGTTTGTAAGCTTGTTGTCTGGTGCTACAATGCGTTCTCCATGGTTGGTCTTGGGGCGGGGAACACCGGCTTCTGGAGGCTTTTCCACCAGCCAACAGGCTATAAACCACAGTCCCTCCTAGCCTCGGCTTTCCCATCACTGAAGTGGGGCCAACGATATCTTTCTCACAGAGCTGCTGAAGTCAGGCGCTCAGCCATTCTGAACACTGACAGATAAAATTCAGAACACCTAGTTAAATCTGAGTTTTGGATAATCTGGGACAGACTTGTACTTTAAAAATTACTGTTTCTCTGAAATTCAAATTTAGTTAGGCATCCTGTATTATTTTTATTTGCTAGAGTTGGCAACCCCACATATGATAGAAGGTGCTGCTGGTTGTGGTAGGTACGAAAACAGCCTTACACAAAACAAAGCCCCTGCTGGTCTGACTTCTGGGTCTTAGGACAAAGACTCTATGTGGTTAAGGTTCTTTCTCCCTAATCTTCTCACCTTTCCTAAGCTACCCCTTCTAGTCCCGCTATTGGCTTTATATCACCACATATCCTACCTGTGTCTCTCCGGGGGATCCAAATTGTCTATCGACCACTTTCCAATCACACTGCCCTTCCCCTTGGCTGTGAAATCTGATCCAATGAACTCACGTACATGTGTCATTGGTCATTTCATGAGTCATCAACCTCCTCTGAGGCAACTTTTTTCTTTTTTAAAGGTCACCTATAACCTCGAATTAAAATGACTGAACTGTAGGCCATCAAAAAGTTGAAGTGAAAAAAAGTAGCTTGGGTGAAAGAAATAAAAATAAAAGCATGGTGGGGGTTGGGGCAGGGCTGGCCCCACCTCCAGCTGGCAGTTCCTCTAAGGTGTTTCTGCTGCTTCTAGCCTTTTCCTTTTGTTTTCTTCTGAGACCACAGCAGCTCTTGTGGTAGCTGAAGACCCTGTGGGTAAGGGGCAAATGGAAGGGTGGAGTAGAATAGGGGTCTACTGTCTCCTAGGACACTGGTCCCCACACTGCCCCTGCCCACAACCACCCTCCCAGTCACCAGTGGGGGTTCTGGGGGTCCCCAGCATATCTAATTCAGTTAGACTGTGGAAAACACAAACTCTGGCCAGCCTTTCTCCATTCTGAGCACTGTGTATTCAGAGATGAAACCGTACTACACACACTTGGAACTCCTGGTTGCTGAGTGCTGCTCTAAGTAACTCCAGAGGCCTTAAGAACCCCCTCTCTTTCCAGGGCACATTAGTCTAGATGGATCTGAGAGCTAACCGTGACAGGCAAGGGGTGGCTTGAGGTGGTGGGACACACTTCAATCAGAATTGCCCAAGCACTTCCAAGTGGGTCAACTGAATTCTTCCTGGCCCAGCTCTGCCCTCCTGAAAAGGATCTCTGTTCCTAGACTGTTCTATCCACGATGACCTTTTATCTTAATCTCCACAACTCGTCAGCTAAAAGCACTTCGCCAAACCATTAAAAGGAAAAGGCTTAAAATGAACGAAATGGCAAAATATTATATAACACATAATTTATCATCCTTCTCTGGCAATTAGCTCTCAGCAGAGTACCTACCCCTCCCTCCACCTTTTGGGAAGACAGAACTCCTACATGGCCTGGCTCACTATTCAGGTGAGATGAATTAGTACTTAACTTGGGACAGAAATTCTCTTATGATTTTGCAAGGCCCATTGCAGGGTAGATGGAGGCACCTGGGGTCTGCCGCACTGACTCAGCAGACTACACTTTGCAATTATCTTTACATCTTTGTAACTGCCCTAAGATAGGGATATGAATTTTTTTTTAAGATTATAACAGAGTTCTGGTGGGGACAGTGGTTAGAGTGGGGGCAGGGAGTAACGCCGAGAACCACACATGTTGCAACAGCTTAACGAGGAGAAATAGACCACTTGGTCCAAGCAGGATTTGGACCTGTGTCCTCTGGACACTCCCCATCGTCCACAATACCATTTTATTCGAGGTCTTGAGCCCCAATCTCACTTTTCCCTTGGGAATGTGAATGCTGACGCTTTTTCAGAGTGTGGTCACTGACAGGGACTGACTAAGCATTTCACGGGCTGATAAACAACAAGTGCTCTACTGAGGAATTTGCTTTAATGCAGGCTTTATAACTTCTTTTTTGCAGGAAGTGTCCAGTGCTTAGAGAACTACGTTTCGCATCCTGAGTTACACTTTGGTAGTCAACAAGATTTTTCCCTTCATAGATGGCGGTGAGGAACTCCGTGACAAAACAGACATGAGGCCTTCCTCCTGGATAACAGGCAATGGTCTCTTCCTTTCCAAATCTCGCACAGGAACCAGGAGTCTGGCCATTCTGGCATTTAATCCATCAGTCCACTGTTGTTAACAAGGAGTTAAGGGGGGCAGTTATTCTCCTCTCTGAGGTTTAGTTTTCTTTCTCATCAAACTGTATTTTTCAACAGAATTTGTACTCAGAACCATCAGATGTTTCTCTCACTTACTTCCAGGAAACAGTAAAAACATGGCTCCAAAGGCCTAGTGCCCCTGAACCAGTTATCAGTTCAGAAGTCCAGCTGGTTTGGGGTACTATAAATCATCATATTCTGTGTCTAGTGAGAAAGGTCAAAAACTCTAAGGGCGTTGGAGCCATCCTCAGCACTCTGAAGCCAGGAGTTGGAGGGGTGGGGCCTAGGACCCCGCATTTTCACAAACTCCCCAGGTGATCTTGAAGCACCCCTAACTTTGGGGATCATTCTGGTATACAACACATTGCTATTAAGGCTGAGGTCAGAGGTCAGTCTGTTTGGGACCAGTCAGCTTGGCTGGGCTGCAAAGAAATCTGCATATCCTGACTTCATCAGTCAAGGTTCCAGCAGGAAACAGGTGACATTCTCAAATTATGATAATTGGAAAGGAATTTAATAGGGTGCAGGAAAGCCACAAGGCCTAGTGCAGTCCCCTGGGCTAATTACCTGGGGGGATTGCATAGGGCAGGCTCTGTCACACCCCGAGGCTGAAGGGGCAAGATGAGAGGGTGGCTACCTGAACCTGGGACAGAAATGCTTGCTGGACAGCACTGCCTGACACAAACTGTGACCACTCTTGAAGATTCAGGGCCTGAGAAACCCCACATAAAATAAGGATCCTGAACTCACCCCCACCCTGCAGGCTCAGGTGCCTTCCTTGCTGAACCCAACTGGGAACCAGAGGCAATGGCGCCCACCAAAGCAGTGCACAGAAGTCAATTTTTGGGGGCCCAGAGCAGGGCGGGAGAGGAGGACAGTGTCTGGACCTGGGGGAGCAAAGGGAAGACGCTTGGTACGGTACCAGTACAGAAACCTAGAGAAACCACGCCAGGGAGCGACCAGCCTTCCCCAGCATCACAGATGGCAACATTCCACCTGCAAATGCCCACCGTCTATGCTTCTGCCACGCCCACTCATGAAAGCACCTGGCGGGATAGAGAACTACGGGAAGGACACAACTCTGTCCAGGAAAGTATTTCAAAAGTAAATTCACAAATGTACCTATCAACCATCTACTGAGCACCAATTCCATGAAAGACATGATATTTCACACTTCAATAGTAAAGGTCTTGGTGTCTTTTATGTTGAACTCAATGGGGCTACTGCTGAGAGACGTGCTCACAGGGTTTAGTGAAGCGGCTGCTGCTGCTTCCTAAAAATCTGTGTGTGTGTGTGTGTGTGTGTGTGTGTGTGTGTGTGTGTGTTTTACAGAAAAGGAAAATATCTCAGATTTTTAAAGTGGGAAAATTGAACTTCTGCATGTACTCATAGCCTATAGTAAAAGTGACTTTTTCCCCCTTTTAATATATATGACTTTCCAACTAGGTTTTACCTGCATGTGAGCAGGTGATTACACACAGAATGTGAGGTCGGGTGGCCTGAAACAAATGGGGTGAGGGAGGATTTATTCCATCCTTCGACTTCCACCCAACTGATGTTGGTTCTGTGAAACATAACAAGTTCTCAGGAGGCACTGTGTTTGGTCACCATCTCTCTTATAGTCACCTTCACTGGGTGCTCAGTAAATGACTTTTAAGTCTCACCATCTCCACATTGACCTGGTTCACTGGCCTCCATTAAGCAAAGAGTCCCTTGAGTTCTCTGGTTTAGCCACGTGGTACAGTGGGGTCTGCCACCAGGGACGCCCCAGGTGACTTCTGAGGCACATCATGGAATTACAAAATGAAAACTTTATTCCTTTCTCAGTGCTTTTCAAGTCTTCTCAAACACTGAACTCTCGGCTAGATGTTGCATGTCTATGACAGCTCTCCTCTGTAACACCTGCCAAGGCCCCTCTTTCCCTGCAGAGGGGTGGCCTTAGGCCCCAGTCTTATTTCACTTATTTATTTTAATGATGATCATTTATTTGTATCAAGTGATACTGGTTTTCTACTTGAGGAGGTCACACAGTCTCCTTTTAAAATAAGTTTGGTTTAGTATAAAAAATTAAGGGCTATTACATAAATATTTCAGGTGGTACACAGAAATGGAGAAGACAAGAAAGGTGGTATACAAATGACTAGAGTCTGGAAAACACTGATCTAATGCCAAGTACACCTCATGAGTCACAGAGACCTAGGTTTAGTTCTAACTGCCATCCAATTGCAATAATGACTAATTTTATTGCCTTGTAAACAAAAAGTTCTCTCACAGAAGGTAGTAGTTCTGGTCAGAGGGCTGCAGCTCAAAGACAGTAATAAAAATTTAGTAAAATGGTTTTGTAATCCGAATCCTATCTTGTTCTTAACAGAGATGCCTGTGATAAATATTAAACATTTATACAGTATACTACCATAAGATGAAAATACGGCATAATAAATTATGAAAGGAGAAAAAAATAGCTAAATGCTGCTCTCCTCATCAGGTCTGACAAGAGGGCCTTCGGCAGTCCCTGTAATGTGAGGAGAAAGACCTTTCCTCATTCACGTAAGATTCACTGACAGTCTTCCAGGTCCATCCAGGCAGAATAAATTACAAAAGCAATCTGTCATGGTACGTGAGGCCTTCTGATGTTTGGTAAAAGTACTGCGTATTATGTGGTGCTGCTCAGGGAAGACATGGTCAATGCTCCCTTCCTACATGGACTGTAAAGCTCTTACGGCATTTTACTTCAGCTCTGTTTTGTTTCAAGTCAGCCAAAACCCCAAATTCTAACCTCTTGAAAAATTTACATTTCTGTTCATGTTCCTTTCAAGTCAAGACCTCAGGAAACATTGAATCAACCAACGCATGGTGCCTTTTTTCTTACCATCACGAGCATGAGAAAGTGGAGTGTTGGGGCGCGCTCCCGCCCACCTGGGTGTACACCTGCGCACACACTTGCCTCCACCTGCAAACTCACCCTGGGGGAGAGCCGGAAACTAATGCTGCCCAGCTCGTTCCAGAATGAGATGTTTGAAAGGAAGTGTGCGGTCCTTCTGGGCCCTTATTTACACTTGCCCTTTGCTAAATATCACACATCAGCGGACACTCTGGAGCTGGGGCCCTTTCCCTAAGCACGGTCTGCTGTTTACTTGTTTTAAAAATATTTCTACAATGCATCTATTGTTCTCCATTCACCATATAATTGTATGATACATTGGCAAACAACTGTTCCTCAATGAATAAAAGTGTGTTTACCAAAGAATGATTGGAGTTACTTGGCACAGGGACCAGACCTTGCCCAGCACCAGCTGATGTATGTTGCAAACACGGAGGCCTCAGCCTTCTGCCCTTGCTGGATGCATAAGTAGTCAGTACTTGTTAATCCTGGGACCTCAGCTTTAGCCATGTAAGATAAAGGAATGCTGTTTTATGCTGCATGATTTCATTTGTAGAATTTTTTAAATTACTCAGTCGCTAGAATTACAGGAAATAAACAGACTTTAATTTTACTTAAATCCTAAAATTTAGATTCAAACAAAATTGTTGAAAACTTGCCATAATAGACAGTAGCTTATTTTGGGGGTGGGGGTGGGGAGGTTCCTATAATAGCATTTAAACTAATAAATGTATGTATAGTGAATAGAGGGCAATACAGGTCAAGATACTGCTATGCTCCTTATTCTAATAGAACCCAGTTTCATAGAGACTAGTTTGAGGACAAAGAGCAAATAGTTTTATGTTTCAGGTCTCTCAAAATCGTATCTGTACCATACATGTTTCTGGGGGTCTGCCCCATTCTTGTCCTGTTCTCTGGGAATCCGTCCTGCCAATGGCTCAGCAGCAAGTCATGTGACTATAGCCAGTCTGGCAGTGCACCATTGGACAGAAGTGTACAAATGAAATTACTGAACACCAAAGACTAAAAGGAGCTCCCAGAGCAAATGCTAAAGGGATGAAAGTAAGAATCATCAACTGAGGATTTGATGCTCTCAGAGGAAGAGACCTTTCTGATGGCACTTCTGCATGCTGGTGGTAAGGAAGAGTCATAAATGTCCCAGTAGATCCCAAGTGATTACCTCATAGTGCACACCCATGGTTACACACAGAGTTTCCAGACAAGAACAAAAAGGTTGTAACCCAAATGCCAGAGAGAAATGTGGCACATGTGAGTCCTACCCAAAGTCACAACTGCTGCTTTGCTGTGACTCTCTTCTACAGTAATTTTTAAACAATGTGGCAAGACACTAATGATTACTTAATCAGACAACACAAATATATTTATTTCAAATTTCTAGGAGGTAAAAGAAATGTCTGATCCTGATGTTTTATGCATGCTCAAGGCCAGCTTATAAATACTCCATTCAGTGATAACATAAATTTGCAACAATGAAAAGAAACTGGCAAAATCCACCACTTGCCATTCAACTGAAGGAGGCCCACCCACAAATGCTGGCTAGGAACCTTCAAGTTGTACAGCTTGGCTTAAAAAGATAAGTTAAGCCAATCAGATTGCTCTGCCAGGAATATGGAACTAGAAAGTGGAGAAGCTGTTACTGGTTAGCTGTCGGCTGCTAAATTGACAGATCATTCCAGTTGCAAGGCTTTTTAAGTCTCTTTTAATTTTGAGCAGGGGAGTAATAAATAGAAATGGATAGATGAAGTATCCACAGTTTTTACCTGCCCAAAAAACATTTGGGTCTAAAAAAGTTCTGAATCCCTGCCTTTAAATACAATTATTAACTATCCACCGAGGGGGAACATTTGAGAAGGAAGAAAAGCGTGTACATAATTCCATGGCGGGCAGTGCAGAAAGCAGGGGCTACTGTCTGGTTCATCCGATGCGTGAAGTCTCTCGGGCCAACAGCTGCTGGCTCTCCAGGCATCGCAGGTGACAAGCCAAGCTGCAGCCTTGAAATCAGAATACAAAGAAGAAGCATATGTGCCAGCTCCCAGGGAACCTGTCTGAGGACCCTCTAGGCCTCAGGCCCCAGGCTGGTGTGTGAAAGGAGCTCAGACATGTCTACAGGACTGTGTGGGATTGAACTTGGCCCAAGAGCAGCCTTGGGAGGACATCGGACAGGCTTCGAGGGAAACCGGCGAGTGAAGAACGGAGCGGCTGCTATCAGCACTGCGTCTGAGTGAACGAAGGGTGTTCTGAAGAAGAGGCCAGTGACTGCCTGGGGGAGAAGGGAGGGTGCCAGAGCCTTGCAAAAGAGGTGGGGCAGGTGGTGATCCTTCAGGGAAGCAAACAGAAGCGCCCAGAGCAAAAGCCCGAGACCCCTTCCTCTAAATGGATGTGTTAATGGCTCCCATGGCGCGGGGGTACGAGGCCTGAACACATATGCCTCCGTCTACTGTACTGGCTGTAAATAAACCATGTGCTCGCCGGCACCATCTGCCTCATGTGCACTTTGTGGAACTGTGTGAAGAGAAAAAAGGGTCTGGGGCCAAATGTCTACAAATACTTGTTGTATACTTAGAAACCAAATGTGCTTACACAGCTAAATTATTACATTTCTTTTAAAGTGGGTTATAGATTTAAAATGCTCCCCCTTTTTAACAAGGGGGAGCAATGCTGGATAGTAGGAGGCCACACAGCTTTGAAAGGTCAATTAGTAGGTCACAGGCACAGAATGAGGCTGGAGGCAAGTTATCCGAGAACTAGAGTTAATCAATCTTGAGTTAGTCGTACAATCAATCTTGAGTTAGTCGTACTTAACCAGTCTTAACCACCACAAATTCCTCATCTATAAAAGAAGAGTGTCACTCATCTTCCTCAGAGTGATATTTTGAGGATTAATTAGTTCCTTAGATAAAAGATATTATGAACATACAATACATTTTTATGCGGACGGTCATTCTCTCTATAAAATACTTAGTATACATCATACATGGTCATTGCCCTCAAACACACATTGAGTTTTGCTTATTGTTCATTATTTTTTAGTTCCTCCAAATTATATAAATAATGCAACTAATTCACTCATGAAGCAATTATTTACTGAGCATTCAGGATGTTCTTAGGCCATGGATAATTGAAATCAGAAGTAAGACACCTACAATTATGTTCTAAAATCATAGACTTAGTATGTTGCATGTAATGTGCAAAATACACAGTTGGATTTTTGTTTTCAAAATTCAACAGTTTACAAAATTTAACAGTGGGGTATTTTCCCACTTCTGTATTTGTGATGATCTAAAGTTTAGTGATTTCAAAGACTTCAGAGAGCTCCCTCATTTAACCTGGATGAGTCCTTTTCCCCTGGGACTAACACAGTGTCAATGTAGGTAGATACTATACACACTCCCAGACAACCCAACGATTTTATGGAAGACTCTATAATACAGCAAGAACACCTGGTTTATGAAATGCAAACCTGAAAGAATAATCATACTGTGTTAGACTGATTTACAAACTATATCCCATCTTAACAGAATCCCCACGATAATGTAGGTCAAATCCTGATAAAACAAATTCCAAGGATTGCTCAAATACTTTTTATGGACTGAACTTGGGCTCTATCAGAATTTTTTTTTTTTTTAGAAGTATTTTTTTTTTAAGATTTTATTTATTCATTTGACACAGAGAGATTACAAGTAGGCAAAGAGGCAGGCAGAGAGAGAGGAGAGAGGAGGAAGCAGGCTCCCCGCTGAGCAGAGAGCCCTACGTGGGCCTCAATCCCAGGACCCTGGGATCATGACCTGAGCCGAAGGCAGCGGCTTTAACCCACTGAGCCACCCAGGCACCCTATCAGAATTTGCTTAGAGGAAGGAAGAGGTGGTGAGTGCAGTAGTTGGAGTTAGCGCTTTGGACTCAGACAAAGTCCCACACCATGATGTATGTGCCACGGTCTTAAATCAGCTACTTTAGGTTTTGTCCTTGGTTTGGTCATCTACAAAATGGAGATGATAAATACCACCTATCTCAGATGATTTCCAAGTGAAACAGTAAAGGTCTTAGCATATAGGAAGGACTCAATAAATATTAGCTAATGCAGAGATCTTCACTGTGTGGAAACAGAATTGGCATGGAAGCCAGAGGATCATCAAAATGTTACTGAAACTGGAAAGTGGGTTGAGGAGGGGGAGACCCTGCTCCTTCTATGTTTCCATTGGCAGCTCTGTCTCCCTTGCTAGGCAGAAAGCACAGAGGTGCTGAGGAACTCAAGGGAGATGGATCATCCTTCTATTCTGTCTTGGCAAGACTTGAGTTGAAGGACAGAATACAGGCCACTCTGGAAGCAGCGCAAGTGAACCTTAATTTCATATCACGTCCCAGCACGGGTGTGCCTCAGTACCATCTTGATTTATGTTAATTCTATAAAGAGAAAGCACGGTGTGTGCTCTGGATGAGTTTTCAAACTAAAGGGGAAAATCCCACACAATGCATTTTAACACTGTTCTTATCAAAATACTTTAAAAACAGGTTAAAACGGTGGGGAGAAAACAAATCCTAACCACTGGGTTAGTTTCAGAAGTGGCTTTGGTTTTACAAACTAAGTTTTGATTCTAAAGACAAAAGTGCAGAGGAGAATGATAAAGCCACAACCCTCTGACTAGGTCCCAGATTCTCACCAAAAACAGAACGACATAAAATCCTAAAGCATGAAAAGATCTTTTTCTGCAAGCTTTTGGAATTTCCTAGGAGAAGGATAAAGATACAACTGGAGCTGTGAATTTAATGCAGGTAAATTTTGATCTTCTCTTTCGCCAAAGGGTTAGAAATAATTAGGAACTTTAGATGGAAACAAGTTTATGCAAAAATTTGTAATACATGGTACATAAAATGTATACAATGTGTAGAATCAAGGAAATAGATACCTGAATTATGAATGTCATACAGTGACAAGGATATTTTCAAGGAGTATTTCTAAACAAAATATTTTTAAAACAGATATTTGGTTTAAACCTTTGAAACAACCCCATACTTGTTATAGGAAACAAAAAAAAGGGAAAGGAAAAAAAAGGCAGTAAAATTAAGATGATTTTCAACTAAAATAAATTTACATGGAAATCCTAGAAGGGCAGACATAAAAACCAGGACTTGACTGCAGAACACATAAGCATGAGTACAGAGAATATTTGAGTTCCATCCTTTCAAGAAAACTTATGAAATGTAATTCCTGGATATTCTCAACATGAAAGGCAGATAAATTGGTGAGTTCACAGTTGTATTGTACATGTGTGTTTGTTTGTGTCCTTTAAAAAAAGATACACAACAAGGCTTCTTTGAAGAACTGGCTTCAAAGGAATTTGAAGACCTTAAAGAAATGTGATAACAAAAACTTAATTTTGACACTCTAGTAACCCAACTATCTCATGAAATCCAGCTCAGCCACACGGGATGAGACACAGAGCTGAGAAAGATTCGGTCCACATTTGGTCAGTGCAAGATCACCTCGCTGTTCCTCCGGAACGGAAGCAGTATAGACGGGCCACAGCCTCAGCCTCCCACAGTCTGTAAACTATTTAAACATCTTCAGAAATAAGAGGAAAAAATGGCCATGTTATTTGATTGCATAACAAGAAGATCTGAATGATGAATTCAGAGGAAATGCAATGTTTATAGTTTTAATTGTCCAAAATGTCTTTCAATTACACTTAATTCTCACTCTAATAAAAAAGTGTGTTACGAATAAATAGCAACACAAACAAAATTCTCAATTAAACCGCAATTAAAAAAAATCAATCTGGGTAACCACTTCCTATTGTTGAAAAATTAAGTATAAACATCTGCTGAAATTCAAAATCTTGTACAATTTTAGTATAGTCTCAGTTTTGTAAAACAGGTATCTAGAGAAAAAAAAATGACTGGAATAAAACATCCCCAAACCAGAAACACTGGTCTTCTCTGCCTGGTGGGATATCAGTAAAGGGATTATATCCCTTTCTAAGTGTTTCTAATTTTGCTAAAATTTCCTACAATACAAAAGTAATAATCACTGAGCATGTATTAGAGGCCAGGCAGTATCCAAGATGCTTTCTGCATCTCACAGAGTGCTCACATCTGCATGAAGTGGGTATTATCTCTGCAGATGTGGAAGCAGAAACCCAGGCAACCAATACTGGAGGAGTGGGGACTGGAAGCCAGACATGCCTGTCTCATAATCATTCTGCTGCAAACTGAATTTCATTTTTGGTCAGAAAACAAACAAACTTAAGGCTAAATTTAAGTGCTACATAGGCAGGTGAAGGGTGAATGGAGACAATATACTTCTAGGCTTTTATGTTTAAGATTTTTATTAGGTACTCCTTATGTTTCACAACTATGATTTTTTTTGTTGTTGCTATTTTCAGGAGTATGGCATCTATTTGAAAATAAAAGGAAATTAATGATATCTTACATGATGCTAAGACCAATGAACTGGATTTCGATCAGTTATCATGTCTACATAACATCCTTTCAGTGAGGATTCTATTACCCCGAGTAAACACCCTTCTCACTGATTCTAACCTGACTCTGAAGAAAAAGTAAAAAAAAAAAGAGTCTTCCTTTTTTAGATATAGAGATCGGACTCACAGAAAATGGTACTCCATAGACCACATGTGGAGGCCATGATTTCTTGGTGGCTAAAACTCCCATCCAAGCACAACAGAAATCAAAGAAATAGAGGTTAAAACAGTGCAGCCTCATTTTTTTCCCTGTCACATTGACAAAGACAACCAGTGAAAAGTATTATCATAAGAGTATTGAGAAACTGGCACCATTGTAAACTTTTAGTAGAGAGTGGGCATGCGATAAATATGGATCAAAGTTCAAAATGTGTAAACCACTGACCAGCCAATTCTCCTCCTAGGGACTTATTCTAAGGAGAAAATTTGGTTATGTATGCAAAGGTAAATGTGGCAGTAACCACCGTTCAATGGAGTAGTGCTTACAACGTAGAAAAACCAGTGATATCCAAAATATCCTTTGATAGGGGAGTTTGCTGCTTATCCCCAGAATTTAGCAGTGTCTTCTTGTAGAAGTAAAAATAAGTATCCGTGAGTGAGTAAATTAACAGGACACACTACACAACTGAACATTATGCTGGCATTAACATTCCTGATGGAAAGCTACATTCAACATAGAAAGGAGTCCGCAGCATTTTGTTAAGTGGTCAAAGCAGATTACAGACTAGCCTATGTAGTATGATCCCCCTTATAAAAAATCCTATGTATGTCCAACTGTATATAAGTATGCAGAATGGTAGTATAGGTGGGATTTGTGAAATTTTCATTTTTTTCTTTATACTTTTCTGTATTATTTGGATTTATTTTAAAACAGTAGCTACATATTTTCTATTTGGCTGAGGAGGATCCTATTCTTTGAATTCTTATCCCAACCACTCACACTCTGCAGAAGGATAATCCTACTACCAGATAACATCCAGAGGATATAATTCAAGATAATTCCTTTTCCCTTGATTTCTCAGATACTGCTGTGCCAATTCTCCTTTCTGCAACTTACGCCTGTAACAGGCCTGCAGCAGAATGAACACACGGCACATCTGTTTTAAAACAGTTGCAGTCGATGTCCTGGTAACCATTATACTGAAGAGAAAATTTCAATGCATGTTATTTCACTATTTTGACTTTCTCTCTGTCCACGACCCTTCCAACCCACCTTTGTTAACTTTCTGGCCAACCCTCAATGCCCAGGGTGCTCTCTTGTGCATTCAAGTGTATTCACCATCAGTAGACTTCATCTGTCAGCTCTATACACAAAGACCTTCAAGTTATCTGGCAAAGAGACACTGCTTTTCTTGAATACTGGATTGAGTTTAAAAGTGGACAGTTTGTATTAATAACTAATGGCTTCTGGTAAATTTTTTTTGGTCCAGGAGAAAATATAAGCACTCCTGATAAACAAATGACAAAGTGACTCTCTTTGGATTCAAACGAGAGCAACGTGATTCCTCCACTGGGGCACTGTCTGCGATTCTGGCCAGCCTCTGAAAGCAGGAGTCAGGGCCAACAGACACTGCATCTGTGCACATGTGCCCCGAAGAATCAGCCAGCTGTGAGAAGGGCAGAGAGAACACATGAGCTGATGACTGATACGCTGCCTCTTCTGGATGCCACTTATGTGAAAGTACAGAAGTCGGCTGATGAACCACGCCACACCAATGCCTGGGTTCATCAAGTCAAGAATAAGCTACACATTCCAGTCCTGTTGCGTCTTCTCCCAAATAATCAAGCCCAGAGAAAGAGCAAGATGGAGGGCTGAGAGGACAGAGACAGCATGCTGGAAAACAATGCACATCTCTCTGCCTTGCTTCCTCCCTGCAGCTCCTGGGTGTGCTGCTATTCCAGGTGGGAGATGAGGACAGCAACAGCAGACATCCAACATGAAAAGCTTTCTAAACCCCGGGCCTGAGGGTGGCTGGCTTGATCTGATCAGGTAGATTATGGATTGAATGTTGCAAATCCTCTCTTCTTACAAAGGTACGCTATGTATGAAGACGACCCTAGTGGCATGAGCTCTGAGTACAGGTTCAGTGGTGGTGACAGTTTGTGATCACACCTGCTGGATGCTGGTACCACTCATTTACAAGATGCTCAGACAGCCTGGGGGCCAGTGCTGTTCGACGCCCTGGGGCCTCCTGAGAAAGGGGTCCCGACCACTGCCTGCCTCAGGAGCTGGGCTCCATCACGGTGACAGGTGCCGGACCTCTCACCTGGCTGTTGCCGCTGACGAGTTTTCTCTGATGCTGCTGTCATGTGCCCTGTCTACTCAGACCTGTCAGCTTCAGAGCCACAGCTATTTCCTGAGGGATATAAAACTCAGCAGACGGCAAGTAAACAATACAAAACATGATTTCATGCTGTCGTGCTGCTGTTTCTCTAGTCTATAGCGTTGTGGCAGCTCCCTGATTTACAAGCATCATTTGACACTCACTTTTCCTTTCCACTTACTTCTTTTTCCTGCTTTTACCCTTAGTCCATCAGCAACCTCTACTGCCTAGACCCTTCCCCTGCCCCATAGCCAGGACCCTGGCTCTCAAGGTCACCAGGCTATAAAAATCGTTCTTGTAAAGTTCACCAGCAAGTTCACCTAGGTTGTTCTCAAGAGTTTAACACTGCCTGTGTGTGTGTGTGTGTGTGTGTGTGTGTGTGTGTGTGTGTGTGTGTGTGTGTGGCTTTTGCTGCCATTGTTGGCTATGCCTGATCATCTTCTTGGTCCAAATCAGCTTTCTGTGCTCCTTTCAGTCAGAGGCAGACATCCTCCCAGGCTAGAAAACTCAGTTTTGTATCTTTCCCCTTATACCCTCCCCCTATATCCAGGCAGTCTGCCTCCATCAAACCTCGAGATTTGGTCTTCAGAAAGGCTTGCAATTCACCAAGATTTAATACAGATTTAATAAAATAACATTCTTAAAAGGAGTCTATAAACCATAGTATGATATACAAATACAAGGTATCAGTTATGGGCATAATCATTTTACTTTAATTGTTTCCTGTTGAAGTTATTCGAAGTCTTGTTCCAGTATTTAAATCCTTCTGTAATCTGGACTCACTTTAAATCTCCAACTAGGTCATGACTGTTGTTTTATGACAGACCCTGGAAATGGAATATATCCTTTCCTCTAAAAACCTCTCTTTAAAAACGCAGCACTGGAACCACCTTCTCTAAGACCTTGACCCAGATTAAATTGAGTTTTAGCCACTCCTGTAACCCCTTGGGCAAATTTTAATTAGTTTAACAGACATATGTGCATTGCAAAAGTCTTTATGTAGTTTCCATTTTCCTGCTTCTTTATTTTCTAATTTGTGTTTACTTATTTCCCAAATTAGCACAAGAAAGGATCATATCTTAATATGGACTATTAGTGACCAACAGACTTCAGTTCACTACTGATGACAGATTAGTTCCACCTCCCTCACTGTTTATTTATATAAGATTTATTTATTTGACAGAGAGAGAGAGTGGGAACACAAGCAGGGGGAGCAGGAGAGGGAGAAGCAGGCTTCCCACTGCGCAGGGAGCTCGATGTGGGGCTCGATCCCAGGACCCTGGGATCATGACCTGAGCTGAAGGCAGATGCTTAACGACTGAGCCACCCAGGCACCCCCACCTCCCTCACTTTTTAAAATACATAAATATTAAAATATTATTCCTATACACTCACCCCTGTTGTCTCCTCCAGAGAGTCCGGTGATGAGAGAGTTACTAAGAGTATTTAAAAGCCTCATTTCAACTCAGGAGCAAGAAATTCATCCACCCTTGACAAAAACAGCTTAAGAATAAATTCCAAACACCCAAGTGTTATTTTCTTCACCCCACAAACCCACGAACATTATGCGACCATGACACAAGCTTGGACGACATCCCATGGCGATCAGATGATAGATGTTTTCATTGGTTTCTCCTTAAGTCACGGCTATTAACAGCAGCATGATACTGAATGAAAACCCTTAGCAAAAGAGCTCAAATTGTATCTGACAAGGCTCACTTTATAAACCTCAACTATTTTCCTACTGAAGAGATGTTGTATTAAGTCAACTCTGTTTATACAACCATTATGTATTTATGTTCTCTTTAAAGATAAATGATACTTTTATGGAGAATGAATTGCACACAAAATACTATCTGCCTTGGAAAGATGCCAACATACACAGTTAAAATACACAAAACAAAAACAACCAGCTACCAATACTTCTTCGAAACAAAACAAGTGGTGTGCAGAATTCTCTTTTGCATAGTAGGGTGATCTTAATGAGGAAGCAAAATTAATGTTACTGATAGAAAATGATCTAAGAAATAGATTAACTATACCTTATGATAATTGCACTAATATATTTATTATAAAGCTTAGGATATTTTAATTTGAATTTAAACTATAACTTAATAATATATATAAATTAGAATGATCTAATCGAATGGGCAAAAATACCAACTTCACTCACTCACTAAATATTTATTGACAGGTGCTTTGATAGGGGAATATGAAAAGACACTGTCCCGACCATCTCAGAGTCTTAGGGAAAACAGATACACGACCATAAAAACAACCATATGTTAACTACTGTAATTATTCAATCGGCTTTGCTTAGAAACACCCACATTTAAGAAGTTGGTGAATCATAAAATGGGTATGATGGAGATCTATTTATCCTGACTGATAACATCTCCAAATCAAAAAGTGGTAGGTATAAAATTATCCCATTCATGTTGAACAACAACAAACAAATCAGATTACATGGAAAGGGTCAGAAAAAGAGACCCATTTACCTCTGGGATGGGGGTGGATGGGTAAAAAGGAACATAGTTCAAAAGAAAAGACTTTATCTTTTTACTTTACATACTTCTGTTATTGTCTGAATTTTTAAAGTCATCTATATGGTCATATAATACTTGACTACTGAGGAAATAAGTGATTGAAGCATATAGCACAGGAGAAGCCAGCAAAGAAGACTGAGGTGAGCTCCCAGGTGAAGAAAATCCAGAAAAGGGAAGAGTCATCGAAGACACTGGTGGACAGTGTGGAGAGAGAGGGCTGGTCAACCAGATCACCAGCCTGCATAACAGATGTGGAGGAGGACAAAGACTCAAGAAAGGACATGCTACTAAGGAGGAGGACTGTCTAATTTGGGACACAGCTGTTTCAGTGGAGCAGCAGTGGAAATAGAGAGCAGCAGGGTGAAGATGGGGTGTGAGGGTGGAATGAGCAGCAGCAGGAGACCAAATGCTGCCGGATAGGTAACAGGCAGGAACGAAGTGAACTGTCCCCTCTGTCTCTTCCATGTTGCCAAATGGGTACAAAAAAATACTTGTCTGTTTTGTGAAAATCAACAGTGCAAATGAGATAATGAATGACAACTAACACTTGTGGCCATGGA
This sequence comes from Ailurus styani, assembly GCA_002007465.1. Lineage (NCBI taxonomy): Eukaryota > Metazoa > Chordata > Mammalia > Carnivora > Ailuridae > Ailurus > Ailurus styani. Next base: position 6,239,696 of record LNAC01000039.1, read on the forward strand.
CTTCAGGTGTGGGGACCCACCAAGAACCTGACAAATTGCCTAGGAAAAATTGATGGGGCGGCCACTATGCAGCTCCTTCTCTAGTTAATGGCTGCCTAGTGGTGATATTCACCCAATATTGCGGATCATCTTATTTTTAAAGAGAAGCCATAAATCTAGATTTTTTTTTTAAACTGTGAAATGTCTTGACTTTTAAATGCTGGCTCAAATTAAACAAAACAAAACAAAAATACTAGACTAGGCAAAATATGCCTGTGGGCCACCTCTAGCATTTTGACCCTTTCAAGTTTGGCACTGAAGAGAAAATGTCAGGTAAAAATCTTATTTTTTTCCTTCACGTATGTATGTATGTATTTATTTTTTAAAGAATGAGAACTTTTCACATGTTGCTAGGCTAAGAGTAAAGACCTAATAAGTAAAAACCATCATCTCCTTTTTTTAGTACTTGAACAAAAAAGGGCTCAGTTTACTTGCCTTTAAGAGTCTATATACTCATGGGGCATCTGGGTGTCTCAGTCTGCCTTTGGCTCAGGTCACAATCGTGGGGTCCTAGGACTGAGCCCCATGTCTGGCTCCACGCTCAGCAGGGAGTCTGCTTCTCTTTCTCCCTCTGCCCCTCCCTCCTAGTCCTTCTCTTTCTCAAATAAGTAAATAAAATTTTACAAAAAAAGAGCCTACACACTCACATACCCTACTGGTAAACATTTAATCCATACTCTTATATCATGCTAACATAACGGACCTTAGCTAACTATTTATTACAAGTGTTAAAATACGTGTTTGGGTGGGAAGCACAAATTAACTGGTAATTTTGGAAAGGAAAACATGAGGAAGGACCCAAAATTCTCATGGAAAATATATAAACACTCAAGTGGACTTTCAGTTTATCATATTTCCTCAGGAAAGAACTTCCCATTTGCAGCTGACTTATATTACAACAACACACCCAACAATTTCATTAGAATGTTATTTTTAATCAGTTCATCATATCGCTTTGCCTCAGGAACTGGAAGCAAGGAGTACATAAAGTCACCAACTATGGACAGAACATTCAGAGTTCAAATAGCATTTTTAACTGGGAAAATAGTTAGAAAAGCACAGCATTGCCATAAAAGAAAAGGTATCAACAACTGATACTCTCACGTGAGTACACAGTCTTTTAAAAAAAATCATCGCAAACTTTTGAAAATTGAAAAACATCTATTGCAAGATGTGAAGAATCTATTTGGTCATGAGTCATCTGTGATAACATCACTGGTTGGGTCATTGCCATAGAATCTATTTTAAGCTCATTTCACTTTGCTCCAGTTCTCCTAGTTTATTAAGGGGAAATTTGGATGATGATAAATATTAGTGCCTCTACTTTCAAATGATTTTTCTCCTGACCCAACAAATACAATCTCAGGCCTGTGGAAAGAGAACTCATGTGAAAGCCCTCCTATATACTAGGCTTAACTTTCAACTGAAACTTAGGGGAAAGCCTGACTACCACCCCCACCCCTGTTTAGGATCTTCAACACTGGGTGACATTCTTGCCTGAGACTCTGTGTCTGTCTTTCCATCTACAGCACATTTCTCTGTCTCGTGTCCTTTGTCTTCAGCTTCTATGTAGCTTTGCTCTAGCTTGTCTTTCCCTGTTCACTCTATCTCATCTGTTTTGCCTTATGTGTTCCTGTTCATTATTTTGTATTTGTATTTGTTTAGGTTTAGCTATTTTGCTTCTCTGTTCTCTTATCCCTTCTTCCAGTTAGGACCCCTTCCTCTCCCTGCCCAAATTAGGTGGCTACAAAATGCATTCTTTGTATACTCTTACCCCTAAGATTCTTATTGGTGAATTTGTCAAGTTCACAAATTCACACGCTGAACCAGTGTGTCTGGCAGAAAATATATTTTATACTTGTGACAAAGGAACTGCTTAAAATTTCCGGTATTTTTGAAAGCTCCTTCCAGTTCCCATCTCTGTGCACTACAGGCATTTCCTTAGACTGCCAGGCCCAACATGAGCAGGTTGTAAAACCAGCTATAAGACTGAGTCAGGAAATGCTGGCCTCAGATATGAGGGATCAGTGGTCCACAGAACTTACTGGGCTCCCTCTGGGCTGTGGGCAGAGAGACCCTGACCGTTCTGTTTCCAAACAAGACAAAGATTCCTCTCCACTTTGGGGGAACATCCTCTTCTCCAATGAGCTCCTATGCTTTCAAAATCTTTGCTGAAAACAGATTTAACTGCCTCAGACAAACACCAAAGACTTAGTTTTGTACTTGTGGTTCCCACCCAAACAAATCTGGAACTGAAATAACATGGAACCTCTAGGATTTATATTACTTAGAGGCAGCACCACAGAGGACCAAGAGCACAGTTTTTATAACCAGACAGAACTGGGCTCAAATCCTAGCATTCTCGACATAGCATACCAGGCAAGTTACTTGACTTCTCAGGCTTCAGTTTTTTCCAGCAGCGAAATGAAGATATCAACACCTACCACGCAGGATTTCTGTGAGGGGTGAACTACATGAGGCACTATAGAAGAATGACTGGTGCAGCAGCAGTGGTGTGAGCGGAACAGAAATCCAGAACGCCTGCTTTCAGGCTCTCTTCCCCCAAACCCCAATGTGGATTCTGACTTTGCTTTGCTGGTTCTTCCCCTCGCCTACCCTTCTGGGAAAGTCTTGCTCCTGGCCTCTCTGGGGGGGTATCTTACGATGCAGAGTAAGAAGGGAAGGTAGAAAAGCAAGTGGGTCATGGTCAGGAAAAGTCTGTAAGTGTACAAGCACCACAGAGTGTGAGGACGAGGGACCGGAGGTATAGCTGTAGAATCTATGTCCCCACCCATGCGCTGACAAATACAAATAATTTGCTGCTTGAAACTGCCACCACTGGACTGTATCTGTTGGACTCTAACATCATCCTGAAGCTGGACTGTGTGACTCTGGATGCATAAGGGTTAGAGTATTATACCAGTCTTATTATTATTTAATTATCCAGACTTGGGAATGGAGGTGGTTCATAAGCAAAAGGGAAGGGGGAAGTCAAAACAACCAAGCTGCCTGCCTCATTGTAAAAGGAATGTAGGGAGGCACTGGAGGCGGGTAACTGACGGTCCATGGGCCCAGCCAGGTCCTATTACCCATGCCTGATTCACTTGGATTCTGGTGAGTCATTACCATTTCTGTGTTCCAGTTCTTCCCCTGGAAAATGGCAGGATAGGAGGGCTATATTATTATGGCCCGCCAGCTGACCTTTTAAAAGTTTGTTGGGAGATATGCCAGCAGCTGGGTTCACCCAACTCTGGCTTGTAGTGCTCCTTAAACAGAAGTACATGTGTGTGCATGTGTGTGTAAACACCTATCTATACATTGTGCGTGTGTGTGTGTGTGTGTGTGTGCAGCACACACATTCTGGAGCAATCCCTGCACAAACAACTATATCGTTGGAAAAGAAAGCCTTGAAGTGGATCATCTGGTTAATCCTACTATATCTGAACAAGAATACCCCTGAATCTAAAAAGATGAGTAAAATTTTCTTTTCCTAAAATCTCCGAGAGAGAGGTTTATAGCTTTCAATTAATGATGTACTTGATTTTCTAACAACTCTCATAATGGAAAAGTTCCTCTTTGCTACATTTTTAAAATTGCACTCCTGCCTACGTTCTCGATCCCTCTTACCACAGTATTTTGTTCGGACAGAACACATCACCTTCTAACAACTGTATAATTTACTTATGCATTAACATTTACTGCCTATTGTCTCATTTCCTTTCCCCCAACTGGAATAAACTGCCTTGTTCAGGGATTTATCCCAAGCACCTACAACAGTGCCTCGCTCATAAAAGGCACTTGATAAAAATTTGTAATTTGAACCTGAATTTTTTTTGTGTGTTTGATCTTTGATAAAAATCACCCATCTAGAGAACTGGAAGGAACCTCAGCAAAGGACTGCCAGGGATGAGAAAGGCGAGGCCGAGCGAGGGGAAGTGGATTGCTCCAGGTCTGCCCCAGGTCATAAGGTTTCCTCAGGGCTCCTTCCACTTCGCGTCAGCTCTTCCACATGGAACTGCAATTCCAGGGGAACAGCATGGCTGGAAGCCGGCCAGTGAGAGAGGCCAAGTCTGAACGCATTTAAAGCAAAGGAGTTCGAGAGAATACACTATAGTATTTATTTACAGAACACAAAGTCTCCTACAATGATAATAATTTGTGCATCAGTAGCTGCTTTCATCTAAGGATCTCAGGGAGCTGATGAAATTCTCGACCCGCGGTGCCGGCTATCATTACCTGCTCTAGTGCAAGGGCGCTAAGACGCCAGTGGCTTTGAGCTCTCTGCAGCTACAGATCCACTCTGTAGTTTTATCTTCTCTCCATGGCCTCATCCTTATCAACACTGCAAACAGCCTGACAAAGCTACAGCAGCTCTACTAACCTCCCGGGTCTGTTCTCTTTCAGGCCCCTAAGACCATTCAGGCCCCGGGCCAGTTTTCAAACCAGTGCAGAGAGAAGCAACGCTGAGCATGTGGGGTGTTCGATCACGTAACAGTATCTCCTTCAAGTCACCAAGGGCTGGGCCTTCCTGAGCTCGTCCAGGAGAGAGGCCGACCACAAGGATAGCTGAGGTACACAGTGGCTTTTGGGGTTGGGACTTTTCTTCTTTCCTCACTTATTGCCTTCTCCCCACATACCCTTTTTCCATCTGCGCAAAGCAGATCAACTCGGTTGGCATTTCTACCTACCCACACAATGACAGTATTTACAACTACCTCTCAGTTATTTAGGAACCACATTAAGGGCCAATTAGACGGAGTCAACACAACAAGTCCTGTGGAGGAGCCCTTTTATACATGGTTTTGACCAGGTGGCATTCCTTCCTCCTTGAGGAATGAGGGAAATGGTGGCTTCTGCATGCCAACACTTCTCACCACGAAGCCCTCTCCAGGCCCCTTCCTGCGCATAGGCAGGGGGTGGCTCTTCTTCACCATATTGCTGAACAAAGGCACCAACCAAACCAGTGCCGCCTATGTGACATCGGTGCCATGGGAGCCTCTTGGCCGGTGCCAAGGTTAGTTCCAGGCAGAGGAACCCGTGCCACGGTCTGTTGTGTATACTGTGAGCTTCCTTGGCTTCTGCAGTTCCGGGGACCACCCTGCTGACTTTGCCCGTGGGCTGGCAGCTTTGGGGCCGAAATGCCCGGCCAGCATCCTGAGGTTCGCCGGCTCCTTGGAACAGGAGGAAATCCTTGGCACGAGTGGAAATAATCCCAGGCTCAGGATTTCCCAGCGTTTTCTGGGAGGCCCGGGTTCTGGGGGATACTCAAAGGTATAATGTGGGAAAAGAATTCTGTGGTCAAATGAATCTGTGAAACTTGGGTAGAAATATATGTTAAACAATGGTGGTTGCATAAAAAACTAAAAACAGAATTAACATATGATTCAGTCATTTCCAGTTCTGGGTATATATTCAAAAGAACAGAAAGTAAATTCTTCTTCTTTTTTTTTAGAGAGAGAGAGCATGGGGGCAGGGTTGCAGGGGGAGAGGGAGAAAGACTCTTAAGCAGGCAGACTCCATGCCCAGTGTGGGCCTGATGTGGGGCTTGATCTCACGACCCTGAGATTGTGACCTGAGCCAAAATCAAGAGTCAGATGCTTAATGAACTGAGCCACCCAGGTGCCCCAGAAATAAATTCTTGAAGAGATATTTGTACACCCATGTTTGTAGTAGTATTATTCCCAATAGCCAGAAGGTGGAAGCAACTCAAGTGTCAACTTGCATTGGATGGATACCAAACATGGAATAGCCATATAATGGAATATTACTCAGCCTTAAAAAGGAAGGAAGTTCTGACACATGCTACAACATGGATCAGTCTTGACAACGTGCTAAGTGAAATAAGCCAGCCATAAAAAGACAATACTGTATGATTCCATTTATGTGAGGTACCCAAGAGTAGCCAAATTCATAGCGATAGAAAGTAGAATGGGGTGGCCTGAGGCTGGGGGAGGGGAGAATGGAGTGCTATCTAAGGGGCGCAGAGTTTCGGTTTTGCAAGATGAGTTTGGAGACTGGTTGAACAACAAAGTGAATATACTTAACACCACTGAACTGTACAATGAAAAATGGCTAAGATGGTAAATTTTGTGTCATGTGTGTTTTACTGATTTAAAAAAAAAAGTACATTCAGCGGTCATCTTAACAGTAGGACTTGTCAGAACCTTTAAATGCTAATATGCATAAGGAGCTTTGCCCAGCTTATCTGGCCATGCAACCCATTTTTCACTGAATATCTGGCCAGTGTGCTCTGAACATACTTTAGGAAATGAGCCACTAAACTGAAAACTGTTAGAAAATAGGAAATCCTAAATTTTTTACATGTACATCAAGGAAGGAAGGATTCCAGAGCCCAAAGCCAGATTTTCAAAACAGTTTTAACTTGCTATCATCCTCTGGCTGAGGAGAGCCAGGCTCTAACCTCAAGTGTGTCACTTATTAGCCACATGGTCTCGGTCTCGAACAAGTCACTACTTTTATCTCCTCTGATGTGTGAGAATAATACCGGCTCAACCTACCTTACTAGTTTGTGGTGAAATCTAATGGAAAAACATATGTGAAAGAACCTGAAAAGTACCAAGTGCTATTCAAAATGTAAGATAGTTATTAAGTACTTATGCTTATTAAAGTGTAACAGATAACTTAAGGCAGCATGAAAAGCTCAGAATATCCATGGGCCCCAAACAGGTACTAATGAGCAGAGAGATGAAGGAGAAGGGAAAAAGGAAGAATCATGGGTGGAGCGCTTGTAGTATAGCAAAGAGAGAGACTGGGAGTCAGAAAACATAGGTTCAAAAGCTGATTTTATTGCTGTCTGACCTTGGACAGGTCACTTAACCTCCCTGACTCTCAGCTTGCCCAGCTGTCAAATGAGGGGGCTGGAGATCATGTCAGAGGTCACTTCCAGCTATGAAACTATCAAATATCAAGAGAGATGCGCCAAGGCACTGGCACACCTCCCTTATCAGACACTTAGGCCCACCCTTGCCTTGTGCTAGGACACAGAGATGAGCAGACCATGGGCTGTGCTCTCTGGTGAGTAAGAGGGAGTCGCCGTCCTACAGACCAGCAGAGGAAGATGAGAGGGTACACGTGACGGAGGCCATGGATTTATTTGCTTCATGCTATTCTCCTAGTCCCTTCCCCCCATACTTTTTTTTCTTTCTTTCTTTCTTTTTTTAAATCAACATATACTGTATTATTTCAGGGGTACATGTCTGTGATTCATCAGTCTTACACAATTCACAGCGCTCATCATAGCACGTACCCTCCCCAATGTCCATCACCCAGCCACCCCATCCCTCCCACCCCCCTCCATTCCAGCAAACCTCAGTTTGTTTCCCGAGATTAAGAGTCTCTTATGGTTTGTCTCCCTCTATGGTTTCATCTCTTTCATTTTTCCCTCCCTTCCCCTATGATCTTCTGTCTTGGTTCTCATATTCCTCATATCAGAGAGATCACATGATAATTGTCTTTCTGATTGACTTATTTCGTTAGCATAATACTACGTCATTACAAATGGCATATTTCATTTTTGATAGCTGCATAGTATTCCATTGTGTGTATCTCTATATATACCACATCTTCTTTATCCACCCATCTGTTGATGGACATCTAGGCTCTTTCCATAGTTTGGCTGTTTGTGGACACTGCTGCTATAAACATTGGGAAGCATGTGCTCCTTCGGATTCACTACATTTGTTTCTTTGGGGTAAATACCCAGTAATGCAACTGCTGGGTCATAAGATAGCTGTATTTTTAACTTTTTGAAGAACCTCCATACTGTTTTCCAGAGTGGCTGCACCAGCTTGCATTCCCACCAACAGTGTAGGAGGCTCCCCATGCTTTTTTTAAAAAAGGCATTTCCAAAGTATCTTCACTGCAGTAATAACTCAATTGAGCTAGATGGTAGGGAAAAGTTGCTAAACAAAAAGAAGTACAAACTTCCACAGAAGTAAGACCTGGGCACCCATCTTCCTGCTTAGTTCAGTGACTATTCACAGGAAACGTGAGATGCCCAACCACTGCCTATTAGCAGAATGATCATCTGTCCTGGGCACTCTCTTGGAGGATCACAGTTGTTAGCAGTGCAGGAAGACGGGAAAAGAGTGACTGGATAGGGACAGGCAAGGAGCTCGGGGAAAGAAGAAACAGTCTCTGGGGGGAATGGAAGGAGGAGAGCCAGCCCCCATAGTGAAGGGGCTGGTGGTTTTTAACCTCCTGTGTGCCATGATAGAGAACCCCTGAAAGGGGGCAAGGTAAAAGTGTGCCTGTGTAAGGCAGGCCACACACAAGTTAGACAGAGTCCCAAATGAGGTGTGGGATGGAGGCGATTTGGGGAAGGGAGGCTGGGACCATTTAAAGGACAGATGTTTGAGGCTTGTAGTATGGTGGTGTTGATAAATGACAGAAGGGATGAAAGCAGTGGGAAGAACATGTGACAAAAAGGTTATCGATATTTTAGCTACATGGAGTAAGACAGCACACTTGTTCCAGCTTTGGGGGACACAGGGCAGAGGGAGAAGCTGGTGACCACCTGTAAGGACTGAAGAAATGACGAGATGAGCTAGAGATCAGTAGTGGTGGAAAAGGGATCTCTAGTGCTGTCACATTTAGACTGAACTAACTGGTAATGGAGACTTTGAGTAAAAGTGTCCTATGGAGAAAAGGTAGAAATGAAGATGAATTTGCAGACATGGGCAGTGGAGAGCCTAGGCATGGGGGATGTGCAAAACATAAGGGGCTCTTTGTACAATTTGCATTTAGATCAAGAATTCATATCTTTGGGTCCATGAAGAGGCATTCAGGAAGTCAGTCCACAGACCTCCTGAGGTAGCATACCGTATTTGTGTTTCTTTGTGTGTGTGCACACATTTTTCTTGATGGAGGATTTCCCTAGCTTTCATCTGGTCCTCTAAAAGTCCTCCAAACAGTGGTTTAGTTGGTATTAAGATCCTCAATATTTGATGGAAATTTCTCTCCTATTGGCTTGACAAATTTACCATGTCAGAGGATATTAAGAATGCGGTGTTAAAATTGCCCTTATCACCAATTTAAGAACCAAGGAATAGTCACTCTCCCATCATCTTATCAAAATTAAGGTACATTATAACACTCCAAAGACAATTGACATTGGCAAGCATATTTAAATATTTTAAATTAAAAATGCTAAATGTATATTTAGAATTTTGCAAGTACAGTTTCCTTGCAAAAGGTTTACTATGTATGGTATTTTAATATAAAAGTACCTGGACCTGTTAATATTCACAGCTAGATTCAAAGACCTGCCAAAAACAGTTATTGGAACTACTATTAATAGTCATGACCCCCTTTCCCCCAAAAGGATGTTATCAAGTACACTGTGCAGTAATGACTATAAATACATGACATGTCTGTTACTTTAAATAAATATTGCACATTCTCCCAACCCATTTAATTACCATTCACCCAAAGCAGTGCAATTAAGAAACTGTCTGTTGAATTCTGAAAATGGGAAAAGCCCTCGTGTCTCTCTTAGGTAGTTTTACAATCCTAACAATAGACTTAATGAAGCCTTTTAAAACAAGGACGATTATATTAAAATGACCCGGGCATATAAAAATTCATTACATAGACCCTCCTGCTGTCTGGTGGATTAAATGCCTCATCACACTCTAGAGAGGAGTAAGAACAAAGAATAAAGAAAAATCACAACTTTCTGAGTGAACATCTTATGCATGAGATTTAATTTGGCCCCGTAAATCACACAGGACTTGACTTCACTTTATACCCAAAGTGCAAAGGAGGTACTATTGATATGAGGTAAATCGTGAAACGGCCCTAGGAGTGCTGCATGGCTTGTTGAATACAAAGTGACATTACAATCCACATCTTGATGATGCTTAACAATTAAGCAAGTTGATACAGAATTTCCCCTTGAGAAATGATAAAGGCTACAAAAACCAAGTCTACTCCCTGGAGAACTGTCTGGGACTGTTAGCACCCATTACCCTTAAATGCCCTCAGAGATTGCACCAATTGATAGTTTTGTTACATTTACTTCTTTTAAGTGTTTTACGTTCTTCTGTTGCGGTTATACATAGAATCGTTTCTTAGCTTCATTTTCCACCTATTAGCTCCTAATACATAGAAATATAATTGATTTCTGTATACTGACTTTGTATCCTATGACTTTACTAAGTTCATTTATTAGTTCTCTCTAGAAGTGGTTTTATACATTCCTTAGGATTTGTCTTTATAAACAGTCACATCTCCCACAAGTAGAGAGAACTGCACTTCTTCCCATACAGTCTGTATGCCTTTCATTTCTTGTTCTTGCTCGATTCTCCTTCTTTTTTTTTTTTAAAGATTTTATTTATTTATTTGACACAGAGAGAGAGATCACAAGTAGGCAGAGAGGCAGGCAGAGAGACAGGAGAGGAGGAAGCAGGCTCCCCGCTGAGCAGAGAGCCCGATGTGGGCCTTGATCCCAGGACACTGAGATCATGACCTGAGCCGAAAGCAGAGGCTTTAACCCACTGAGCCACCCAGGCGCCCTCGATTCTCCTTCTTAAAGGGCTACAGCCTTGTTTCACCAGCGAGGAACCCCCTGCCACTGCATTCCAGTTGGCCTCATGCCATCTTTGACATTCGTAGTGCCAAGAAGACCATGCCATGGGGGACTGTGGCCTTAGCATAAAGATCTTGATCCTACCAAGCCATCCACAGAAGACAAGGGGTCTGATTCAGAGCCTCAAACTTGAAGGAACAAGAATTTATAGTTGATTTCCTATAGTTTAATCCCTTGTACCTCTCAAGACACTGACACGTAGAAGAAGGAGAAAGGAGGAGGAGAAGAAGGAGAAGAAAGAAAATAGCCAAAAGAATTACTGAATTTTTGGACTTTGGACCCAGAAGAGGACTTAGAGATTAAAACTTTCGTTGTAGGGCACCTGGGTGGCTCAGTGGGTTAAAGGCTCTGCTTTCCGCTCAGGTCATGATCTCAGGGTCCTGGGATGGAGGCCCGCATCGGGGCTCTCTGCTCAGCAGGGAGCCTGCCTCCTCCTCTCTCTCTGCCTGCTTCTCTGCCTACTTGTAATCTCTTTCGCTGTCAAATAAAAAAAATAAAAATCTTAAAAACAAAAACAAAAAAATCCTTTCATTGTAAGCTCAGCATGCCCAGTGACTTGTATAAAGCCAGCTGGAGGCAAAGGGAGAGTCTGCTATTCTAAACAGGACATGAACTGGGAGTGCACAGACCTGGATCCTAGCCTTGAGTAGGTCAGGAATGTTCTCCTGTCTTCAGACTGTAAGTCTAAGAGTCTAGGGGAGATCTCAGATACTCTGAGAACTGGTCCAAGTAGATGGGATGACCCAGGCCCTGTGGAAATGGGCATTTCTCTTTGGGCCTTTGCTAAGGATGGACCCTAAACCAGGGCAAGATAATATTTTCCAGTACCTGGTCCGTCTATAGCCAGCTATTACTCTTAAGAAATGAGTTCTCAGGGTGCCTGGCTGGCTCAGTCAGCAGAACACGTGACTCTTGATCTCACGGTTGTGATTTCAAGCCCCATGTTGGGTGTAGGGATTGCTTAAAAATAAAATCTTTAAAAAATAAAAGGCAAAGAAAATGAGTTTTCCTCTCCTTGCCTGAATAAACTTACCCTGAAATAAGTTAAAAACTAGGATCTCATTGAGCATCTCTGGCCCTGTTTACACACAACTGCTGAACATGAGCATCTCCTATCATCAGGAAGCTCGGTTAACATCTTAGGGCTCACACACAGCCCCTGGGGATCCTGCTAAATCTTCTCTTATATATTATTTGTATTTTTCTCTTAGAAGAACTTAACATAGCCAAGAAAATCACCGGTCTGTTTAGCAAGCATATAACATGTTCTCTCCTTGTTAGCCAAGGGATGTTAAGATATCCTCAAATAAGCAAGCATGTTTCTGCCAATCCCATATATACATATTTGAACAGCTGAAATTCTCAAACTTTTAGGAAGTCCAGTTCCTCAAATTTCCCCTCCTGTCACACAAGGCCAAACATTCTTACCAATCACTTCTCTAAAATAACCATCAGTTGTCACTGCTAAAACAGAAGTTCCAAGAGGTCAAAAGTGTTTACTGACATCAGAGTGAGGCCCCAGCTGGACAAAATAGAAACCAGATAATAAAAGAGCATCACTCATGGCTGTTGGGTGTGTACTGGGCAAAGCCTGTTTCACAAGAGAAGGGGAAGGTGCGGAGGATAGGAACCACCATACTAGCTACTTGCACCAGGGGCGGGGTGCTTTGGAATATTACCTCATTTGACTAGCAACAACCCTATGGGGGTAGATAGAACATCTTGAACTCCTGAGGAAGCCGGTTAAGTAGCTTGCCCAAGGTCAAACAGCTGGTTAATGGTAGAGTGGCAATTTGAATCCAGATTGATGTCAAGTCCAGCCTTTTAATTAATTTTATTATAAAGGTAATATAACCACGTTAACAAACACTGAGACAAAAATCCCTGTAATCTCATAACCCAAACACAACTGTTAGCATTTTGGTATAATTTTTGTAGGTGTTTCTTATATATGCATTATGGTTTGCAAAATTACGATCATAGTCCACAATTTGGTATCCTGCCTTTTTCCTACTTAACAAACTAAACATGTGTCTAACTTATTTAACAATTTTTCTAATAATTTTAATTAATAGGTTATATTCCAAGAGTAGACACATCATGGTTTACATAAGGAGACCTCAAACTGTGGGACCCTGAGGCTCTTTCAGTTTTGGGGGCAAAGCATGGCGTTGTCTTTTTTTCTTTTATGTTCAGGCAGCCACTAGATAATACATCATTAGTTTCTGATGTAGTGTTCAGTGATTCATTAGTTGCATCTTGAGTATAACAACTGCCTTCCCAAATATGTACTGTCACCACTGAAAGCTTCAAATAGACAATACCAACCAACAGATGATAAAAAAAAAAAACTATGATGAAAATATTTTGAAAATGCCACCATCCCTGAGCTCTTAGACCTAGAAGCAAATAAATCCGATGAATACTATTAATGAGAGGTCATCCCAAAATAACAAGTTCAAAAAGGCTGCACTTCTGAGACTCCAGACAGCATGTGCTGTGAATAGTTCAGTGCTCTACTTTCAGTTTCCTAGGAATGCGAACAAAAGGAGTTTTCCTCCCTAAAAATCTAGATTTGGAAGAATGGAAATTCTCTGTAAAGAAAACAAATCCTATCCGCTTTATGTGTCAGAGTGGTCAGAACTTACAAAAATATGGCCAACATGCTCACCCAGGACTGTGTCATGTTTCATAGTTAATCTCCTGTTCAAAATGCCATGCGTCCATTTTTTTCAGGTCAAGAGACTGAGCAACAGCAGTGCAGCTCTGGGTTTTTGGCAAATAACCCTGTGATGTAAAAGAGTCAGCAGTATCGAACCCTGTGTGAGCTGACTGAATTTATAAAGTATAAAGCAAGATGTCAGAAAAATCTCCTACATTTGGAGGAGAATAATATCCAAAATATCTGTGTGCCTCTGTGTCTATTTTGAAAACTTAATTAGAATCCATGCCGCCATCAGTGTGATGTGGAAACAGTATACTTAAATGCCTGGAAGCATCTATCTGCTCCCCAGATAGAGCACCGAAGATTCCTGCTGATCAGGGAGAACAGAGTAAAAGTGGGGACAAATGGGGAATTCATTCCACGGAGGTGGAAATATGCCACTTAATGACACCTTGACTACAGTCCATGTGAGATAACCTTTCACTCTATCTACGGTGCCTGTTTAAAACCCGTATCTTTTTCTTCATATTCCCAGCTCTCTCTACCCCATACTTTGATGGGGAGTTGTACTTCATCAAACCCTAATGATATCTTTTTCCTCTCCAACGTTTAACCAATCCTGCACTTTGGACTTCCCCCTTCTCTTAAAAGTTAATATGTTTACTCATGGGAATGTCAAATGGAATGTCAAAATATAGCCACTTTGGAAAAACAATTTGGTATTATCCAGTAAAGCTGAAGATACACATACTCTAAGACTCCAAAATTTTCTTGGGCACCTGTCCTAAGAGTTTACAGCAGGATGCACATATAAGAATGTTCACAGTGGCACTGTTTAAAATGGCACAACATTGGAAATGAACCAAATGTCCATTGAGAGGAGACTGGATAAATAAACCGTGGTATGTTCACACAATACAAGACCATAAAGTAGTGGAGATAACTGAATTTCATGTATGTCATTTCATGCATCAACAGGGATTAATCTTAAGTGACCGAAAAAAAAAAGCAAATGGTACAATACTATATATATATATGGTATTTTTTTTGCCATGGCAAACAAACTTAATAATAGATTACATAGAAAAGCCATAGGGAAACATACTTAGACAAGCCAGGAAATGACAAACACAAAATAATTCAGCAGTGGTACCAGGAGAGAGGAGTATGGCCAGGGAGGAACACATAAGGACTCCCAAAGTACTGGTGATATTCCAGTTCTTATGTTGCAGGATGGGTACAGTTGTATTTCTTACCCTCTTTTTCCCTCCACTCTCTTCTCTGTGTGTGTATATATACATATATGTGTAATCTATGTATATAACATACATAGATGTAATATTTGTATATAACTGATGCATATGCACACTTCTTTGTAGGAATATAAATATAATAATATATAATAGTAAATATAGATTATACATATATAATATATTCATACATATATAATATATATATAATTACATTAATATACAATAAATATAAATAAATTATCTACCTATCTATATACACACACCTTTGTAGACAACCTCCTCCTCCTCATCATTTTCCACGTCACTACAAGCCCTGGACCTGCCTCCCTTAGCCCCTCCTTCCAGGCATTCTGACCCATGTGGAGCCCTCAGCTCAGACCTTTGTCTTAGACTTGAGTGCTTGCTCTGTCCAACTCCCTCCTCTAAACATGATGACCACTGAAGACCCAACATGATATCCTTTATTCTCTATACAGACTCATGTGGAACATTCATCTAGGCCACCATTGATGGGAAGGTAAACTTTGTGGTGAGGTCTCATTCAGAAGGTGGTACCAACTGCACAGCAAGGGAACCTGAAATGCCACTCAGAGTACAATGGCTATTTGCTAAATTATACCAAGTTGTTGCAGGCAGCAATGTTGGCCTTGATCACACAACCTGACCCAACCACAGGGTGTCCTGTGCTCCTGAGAAGTTTGTCAAGTTTGCTCCATTGCATTACTGCTGCCTGGCCTGACTTCCCAAACCACCCTTTCTTTCTTCCTACAAAATAATCTTAACTCCACCCACTTCCCAGACACCCGGGTTCCCAACCTTAACATAATTCTTCAATCCTTTTTTTTTTTTTTTAAAGATTTTACTTATTTATTTGAGAGAGATAGTGAGAGGGAGCACAAGCAGGGACGAGAGGGAGGAGGTGCCCCACTGAGCAAGGAGCCCAATATGGGGCTCAATCCCAGAACTCTGAGATCGTGACCTGAACCGAAAGCAGACGTTTAACTGACTGAGCCACCCAGGCACCCCAATTCTTCATCTTTTTACCTCTTTTAAGGGTAAATTCTGAGATTACTTTTCTACTCCAACCTCAGGAGTCCCTGATCTTGGGACTCTCAGGAGTCCCTGATCTTGGTACCACAGCCATAATTTAGACAAAATAAGAATTCGTATTAAATTTGTTCTATTTCAGTAAGGTTTATTCTAAAAGCTTTTCTTATTTCCTACTCAAAAATTAAAATTGATAAAAAATTATTTCAAAAACAAATTAATTTAGCAAAGTTTTTCTACATTGGGTTTTCTCTCCTAATTAGTAGACTGCCTAGGGGAAAAATACATAAACTGTAACCACTATCCTAGAGACCTGAGTTTAGGGAACTTGATTTTCTTCAAAAAGGAAAAAAAAAAAAAAAGATCAGAGTTTGCCAGAAGTTAGGGGTGAGGGAAGGATGGACAAGCAGAGCACAGAGGACTGTTAGGGCAGTGAAAATACTACACCATATTATAGCTATAGCAATATAATAGCATATTGGTGGATACGCGTGGTTGTACTTTGATCCAGTATACAACACCAAGAGTGAACGCTAATATAAACTATGGATTTTGGGTGATACAGCTGTGTCAACTTAGGTTCATCAACTGTAAACAACTGTATAACTCTGGTGAGGGTGCTGAAATGTGGGACACTATTCATGTGGGGGGACATGGATATTTGGGAAATCTCTGTATTTTTCCCTTAATTTTGCTATGACCTGCTCTAAAAAATAAAAAGTATATTTAAAAAAAAACTTGAAGAAAAAGAAACCAAACAAGTACTTTTTCCCTGCCCTGAGACATCTTGCTCCACTGGCTCTGATACTGTTTCTGAAAATTTTTACTTTTTCCTTCAAAAAACATCACATGGCATCTTGTTGGTGGTGTATTTACTACCTAAAAAACATGGAAGCCTAATTATATTTTCCTCTAAGCCACTGCAAAAATAGAATAATAATAAAGTTACATTGGCTAGTAGCCAGTATTTACATTAATAAATATAACTGAATATGAGAAAATACAATAAATATTATGGTAACTGTCAACATTTTTTTTTCTTCCAGTTCATGGGTTATACATGAAAGAAGTGCTCCTGACATTCTGCCAGTGAGGCCTCTCCCATACCTAACACTTCGCTGTGGATCACTGTGAGGACTTCCAAACTTCGTGAGTAGGTTTTAGAAGTTATTTCATGTTCAATACCTAAGGCTGTTCAAACTCTTAACCCCGTTATCAGATTTACTTTTTTGCAATAAGTGTCACCTTGATACACAGGTCAAGCTCTCTGGTAAAGGAAAAAAAAGTTTTTCCCCTTATTTGATAACCATATAATTGGCAAACTGACTATTACTTTGACTACTGCTTCCCATACCACTAGTTTAGGACTACTTTTCAGAATAGTCTTCCAAAGATGAACAAAATCTCCCCCCACCACACATACACACGTGCGGGTGCGCGTTCTGTTTTAAATTACTATGGCATTAAATCTTAATGAAGAGCAACAGAAAAAATAATGTCATAGAAAGGAAACCCCGCCCATTTTCTAGCCCAAGTATAGTTCTGCTCCCTGTCACACTGGGAAGTTATCCAATCCTTGGCCGGTATTGCCCAAAGAAAGAGGGAACAAGAAACAGAAGTTGAGAACTTCTACCTGGGATCCTTCTGCATCATTTTCCCAGCCCCCTGCACGTCCCCTCACTCACCACTGCTGCAATTCTTCATCTGACTCTCTGTTTCCCCACAGCCAACATCACACAGCTCTTCGGTGGCACAGCAGGACCTAGTCGAGCCTCTGAAGCCCACACACTCTTTCCACTACATCACGCCGCCTCGTGACTGACCCCGAAACCATCTCACTTGGTCCTGGCAGTCTTATTTGGAAAGACTATGCAAATGAAATGAGAATTGTTGTTTTACCCCTTTCTTCCGTTAACATAAATGATCCACACAGCATCTCACTTCCTTCCCTTCGCTCTACACGCTGACTTCATGTAGTAGTGGCACATTTCACAACTTCATGAACACCCCTACATCTTCCAAGAAGCTGCCTTATGTACCCAACAGTGAGGTCGGCTCTTCAGAGACCACATGTGATCTGCAAAGGAGGATGTCTTTGGTAATGGTGAACCCTAGAAACAACAATTAGGACTCCTCATCTGAATGTGGGCTTCTAGTCTCGCCTTAAAAATCACCCATGGCTAACACCCACAAGTATGTTACAGGAAGTGGGGCTCAGGATTGAAACCCACAGACATCAGTGAGAACAACCGGGGGGACCTCTGCCCTCACAGCAGTGACTAACCAAGCATGCTACTAACTCTCCCTTCCTGGGGCACTGCCCACATCTCAGGGCATTTTCACAGGACTATCAGAGCAGTACATTATAGACACAGAGTACCTGGATCTCAGCAAAGCATCTGTCACTCAAAGCATACCTGCACAAGATGGGAAGCCCTGGGCTAAGTGACAATTCAGTTTGAAGGCTCCAGAGGTGATGAGCAACCATACCCAGGGGTGCTAACATCACCAAGGAGCAATACTGACCTGGAGGGAGGTCCCAGCACAGCGGGGCTGTGTAGGTTCATCCCTGGTAAGGTTTTCATCAAGATGTGCTTAGGGATATCAAATAATTCACAACTGAGGGGACAGCCAATCAATTAGAGGAAAGAATAGAGATTTTAAAACATTTCGCCCAGCTGGAATGACTGACAATACTGACCAAAAAAGAACCCAAAGAATTAACAAAAATAAAAACCCTGCCTTTAACAGTAAAAAAAAAAAAAAAAAAAAAAATCCATTGTGTATATATAGGAGGGTGTCATCACCTACCCTACCCCCTCCAATCTGCTCAGCTGGGACAACTCAGCCCTGTTTGCAAGTTCTGCCACGTGACCCGGACCCCAGACTCTGAGTGGGTGACACTCCAGGCCATTAACACACAGACACACCTCAGTGTTGTGACTCTGACTTCATACCAGGGGCTTCCTCTTACTCCCTGGGCTCAAGCTCCTATCTTGGGTCCCCCTGTTTTGGCAGTTGGTTCTAACTCGTTATTAAGGACTCATCTCTTTTAATCAGCTTCCTGCCTGAGTCTTGCTCCTCCTGTCTGCCCCTTGGCCTGCTGAGCCGGACAATTCTGCTGTCAACACCTGTCCATCTAGACTGCCACCTATGGAGAACTTTCTCCCGTTCTATGCCTCACCAACTTGCCCTAACTGCCTGCTGTTTACTGTCTGCTGCTGGTGCCATCCCACAAGCACGCCCCAGCTCGTGGATGTGTCTGTTCTCTGGACCCCTGTCTGGACTCTCTGGGTCCCAAGCTGATCCCATCCTGCTACTGACAGAAATCTGGCTCTTTTATCTGGCAGGGCAAAGGGGAAAGCAATTTGTATTTTAAAGTCTGAGGGATTTTTATAGAACCCAAGTTCAACGCAAGGCAAAAGCGTGACAGGGTGGCTAAATAGAGATGTGACCTTGGTTCCCCTAAGTGTAGCACATAATGATGCAGAAAACAGGTGTATCTCACAAGACCTAACAGTTCCAGGAGTAGAGTCCTTATCCTACACTGGGCAAGCCATCACAGAAGTATTGTTCATGTGGGAGTGCTATGTTCTTAAGGAGACGATGACACCAAGGGAACACATCCAGGGGGGTGTAACCAGAATGGCAGAATTCCTGATATCAGGTAATGTAAGAATATTTGTAAGAACAGGGATGTTGGATGAGGAAAGGGGGATTTGCAGGGATGGGGTTCTCCAGTGCTAAAGAGCTGTCACATGAAGGGTGACATGGAGACTCACATGACAAAAGGACTCACACAGGATCACACACAGGGACACAGTGGAAGAGGTGGGCTGAAGCAGGAAGTGCTGGTTCCACCTCTGCTCCTGCCTCAGCTGACCCTGCATCCCTGGCCTTAGTTTCCCTCTAAGACTGGGAGACTATGATTTTGAAGGCCCCTCCCTGTTTTCAGAGCCCATGATTCCTCATCCTCACATTAACCCCAATCGAAGAAATAAGACAGGCATGGCCTTGCCTGTGCCGTGGCCTGGGAGACCAGATGCACTCTTAGGTCTCCCAAGGGCCCCCTGTAGGAAAACTCAAACTTACTGAAGTAAAGCGTGAAACCAGTGGTCATAAGCTTTATGTTTCAGGAAACGAAAAATGTGGAAATTCTCAAAAGAGAAGGTGTGGGAGGCAGAAAAATGTCCACCCCTTCCCAAGATATTCACTTCCTAATCCCTGCAATCTGTGACTGTCAGTTCATACAGAATGCAATGATAGGGTCTAACAAAGTGAAGGATCTCGGGAGAAGGAGCTTATCCTGGATCATCCAGCGGGTTCTGAAAGCCATCATGGGCATCCTTACGGGAGGGATGCACAGGACATCTGATAGAGATGCACATAGGAGAGAAGAGAATCTGAAGGCGAAGGCAGAGGCTGGAGTGATACAGTCACAAGTCAAAGGAACGCCTGTCGTCACCAGGAGCTGACGGGCAAGTAACAGCTTTTCTCCAAAGCCTCTGGAGGGGACGTACTCCTGACACCCTGCTGTGGGCTCTGACCTCCCAAACCGGGAGTTTTTGTTGTTTTCCGCCGTCCAGTGTGTGGTCCCTTGCTATGGCAGCCACAGCAAACGAATATGGAGATTTTCTGCTTAAACTTTCGTGTAGCCCCAAAGTGGGCAGTAATAACTCTTGTTAAGGGAAAAGCTTGAATTTTCATGTATTTTTAGGTCTCTTTCCCATACACACAGTGGATCACAGCAAGTATAGCTCTGCTTTTAAAAGTGTTTTGGGGCAGTGACAAAAGTATCTTTTAAGCCATTCTTTATTCATATTTTACTAATAATCTCTCCTTCACAGGTGATTTCAGCACACAATAAATCCAGGCAAGGCAGACAACCAAGGGATTCCAACCTCTCCGCAGCAGGCCTGGCTGCAGTGGAAGAAATTATGCTGCAACTCACGGCTACAGGAGAAAGCCTACAGAGTAGGTGGGAGCTTGTCTTGATTCTCCATTGTGATGTGGGCTGAGTTTCTCCCCACTCTCTCCTGGCAGCATCCAGCTCTCTCCTTGTAGAGTGATGAATGCTACTGAGAGGAGGACAGTGAGATGATCCCGAGCCCAGGAACAGGCCTCCCCGGACTCCCACTCCTGCAGAATGCCATCCTGGAAAGTCACTCTCACATTGTCACCCCTAAGGGACCACCTGGTGGGACCAGGTCAGGTTCAAAGAGATGGTTCCCCTTTAAGTTTCTAATTTCTCTTTGATGAAAACATCATTATAGTTTTTAAAGCCACAAATAAGGGTGAAAGTCTTAAATTCAGGGAAGGGAAAATGAAAGATGTGTATAACATTACCAGTTGAACTGCATGAGGCTGATGATGGTTCCTTTGTCTTCTGCTCTTTTGAGATTCAGCACAAGAGAACATGCACTGTAGAGTGGAAACAGAAGGCTACTCCAAGTCTGAGAGCTACTTTTGGATCTTGTTACTTCCCAGATGTAAGTCCTTGGGCAAATCACTTCACTTCTGTGGGGCTTCATTTCCCTCACATGTCAAACAGGGCTACTGAGTAAGACAACCTGTGGCCTAGGACGGTGGTTAGCCCACAGGCCTTTGTTAATGTCCAAGGAACAGATGAATTATGTGTTCTGCATCCAAGACTAGACAATTCACCCCTAATTTTCCGACTCTCTCCTTGGATCACAACTTAAATTTTGTTATCTGTAGCTCTTCCAATGGTCACCCATATCTGCCTGAGTTTATAATGTCTAGGAAGAGGGAATCTTTTATTACCTTAGAAGTGTAAATTGGTGGAGGACATGTTTTTTCTTCTCCAGCAGCACTTAGGTTTATAATGCAGAGATTTATATAAAAGAAAGTTGGTCAGTTATTATGGGTGATATACAACAACTGTTTTTGATGCAGGACTAAAACTGTTTGCTCTTCAACCTAAAGCAGAACTCTATGCAAGTTCCTCCCTCGCAAACAACCTCCTCCCACCCAAACCATTCCCTAGTCACCAGGAAAGCAGGCTGTAGGAAGCCTGGTCTTTCCCCATGCCCAGTCTCCAAGACAATGGGTCAGTCTATGTGGAGGCTGAGGCAGGGCATGGAGAATGGGAGACAAGTGGTTATCCTCTAGGCCCTGGGGTTGACAGCCCTAAGCATGTGGATCAGAGAAGGCCTAAGAAGCAGTCCCATCTGCACACCAGGGCTGCCTTCTTCATTCCCCACACCTACCTAGGGAACCCTCCACTCCATTCAGGAAGCAGTGGCTTCTACAGAGGGCAGGGAGTTCTGCTTATGGGTGCTCTTCCCTCCTCCTCTTCACACCTCCTTACAGGAATCAGCATACACAGGGAAACACCCCCCCCCCATTCACACTGAAGACACATCCTCGTGCCTTTGGACTCCCCAAAAAAAGCACCAGTGACCTTCTGACTCCTGGAAATACTATTCCTCCTACTAAAGAACAATCTTACATGAATTAATTTTTCTACCTCTCAACCAGCTATGTAGGAATCCAATATACATAGCCTTAAAGTTTGGTTCTGGATGCAGTCTCAAACTTCAAACCAATTGTTTAGAATGACATTTTTTGTTTTACAAGAAATATTAGCCCCACATTAAGAAACTAGGATATTGTTATCACTTGTCTTGGGACTTAGTAAAACAAAAGAAATTGGAAAATCGAGCAACTACTACGTACATTCTACATTTATGGATGAACACATTTTAAGGAATTCACTGGGAAAAAGGAAACATTCTAAAGCATTCTGTTTACTTCTCTTTTGAATGACAATTTTTATTTGGGATGGCCTCTGTATCAAACAGACAGTAGTATCTATGGCCATATTTGTGGCTTGAAGGCAGCTATCTAAACCCTGCAAACAGAATAGCAACACAGGGATTCTTGTTCTCACTGAAACTACAAAAATGTTGGGTCTCTCTCAAGGCAAGTGCCAAATGCTTTCAATCATGCTAGACAAAGGCCACGCAGGATGCATGAAAATCATGTAGGATACATGGATATCAAACCTCTCTCCTTAGCTCTTTGAAAGTCATTATGACCAAAGTAGATGTTATTTTAAGGAAACACATTTAAATCATGATTTAAATTACCAAATAGGATAACCCAATTTAATCAGTTTTATTTTTTTAAAAGTACGTTTTTGTCCTTCTGAAATAACCTGATCTTTAGAATTCTTTAAATTCTTTAAAATTCAGTTGAGTATGAGTTTTACTTTTAGAAGATACACTGTATATATTTAAGTCAGTGATTTATGTAAACCATACTCAGAAGTGTATCCCTTAATAATTCAAGAAGATTCTGTGAAAAAAACAAAACAAAGCAGTATTAATGTCTCCCTTGTGCTCTTATTGCTCCTGCCTCTTTTATCCTTAGACTTTCTTTGCTTGCACAGATTACTTCATTCTTAAAAATTATCTATGCATTTGTCTGCTTGAAACTTTGTATTTTTGAAGAGGAAGCCAAGGAGTGATTGTCTTATCTCCATATAATGCTATTAATTAGCATGGTTTCCACACATATAGATGGAGAAGAGAAACATGGTTTCTGGAGTACACAGTAAGATTTTTTACCTTGCCACTTGCCAAAGTGGCTTTCATGGACTCTCATTGTCTTCTATTTCGGTCATGTGCCATTCACTCATGTTTGTAGTCTTACATTTTAAGAGGGCATTCTAGAAGCAGGCACTAGGCTTGGCACATGTAAGGATTCAGATTGGACAAAGCTTACAGTTCAAGAGGGAACAGATACTAAATGGCTATTGCACAAATAACTCTACAACAACGGTAGCTCTGAAGAAGTGCATGATGGTAGGCCAACCCCATCCAGATTGTGAGGGAGTGTCAATGAAGACCTCTCTAGAAAGTAACACTGCTTTTTATTATCACTCATAAAACTTTTTAGAAAGAAGTCACACAAATATATTGTCCCAAATACTGTATCAATTTTAAGGTAAGGTATGGCATGAGAAAGAGAAGGTTCTGGATCCAGACAGATATAATTAGAATCCTTGCTACTACTGTGGTGCCTCAAGCAACTCATGGTAAGGGACATGGTTCCCTCACAAGATGGTTGTACACACAGAAAGCACCTGGTATGTAGTATAAGCTCAAAAAACTATAGATAATAATAATTACAGAATTTAGTTGATTTATCTTTGAGCTTTCATATATCGAGATAAAGCTAATTTTCTATTCATAGTTCTATCTTCACAAAAATGTTCAACTGAAAGAGAAAACTCAAAAATCCATTTAGAAAAAAAAACACACCATGACTTCTGTGATTTTTCTTCACTTGGGTTGGCCAGCAGGTATCATTTAATTATACAATGGAGGCAAACTCTATTCTAGATTCTTCTTGGCAGTATTTATATATACAGGCAAAAAAGAACAATTTATACATCTGTGCTCAACAGCCTTCTATCAGCATTAGAAAAGATTCTGGAATTGGAGTTTTTGAATTAGAACTTTTAAAATGGTGAACTCCCCTAAGGCAGTCAAGTATTTTCCAGGTCATTAACTATGTGACCGAGAGGGTGCAGCAGGCAGAGTCCTTTGCAGGCAGCTCAAATTCACGCAGCCCAAGAAGCATTTCCCACCACACTTTTAGCTTCTCTTATTCTGAATTTCCCTCAGTACTTACAAGTACCCAACCCACATGACAGGGTCAGTCAGAGTATTCATTCCCTCATTAGACACTCACTGCTGCCAGTGCTGGATGTGAGGGTACACACAACAGACAGGGCTGTGCCTGCAAGAAGCTCCAAACCTCTGGTGGGCCTTATTAAGCATCCTTTAGACTCGTGGCCAACAGCGCTTTATCCTTTTTGGTACAAAGGCCAAGTCAGAAAACAAAGAAATACGTGTAGTTTGTGTTTTTCAGTTAACAAATGAAGAATTTTACTTGATTCTGGAAAGGGACCACGTTACTGATGAGAAAAATGAGGCTTGCACAAGAGAAAAGATTTGCCTAAGGTCTCAGAGCAAGTGAAGAGCAGAGCTGAAGCAAGACTCTAATTCATTCCACTCAGGGCTTCCCACTCAATTTACTGAGCCCTCTTGTCTGCCTGGCATTGGGTTGTACTGAGAACACAATTAACAGACCCGCCTCCTCCATAAACTGGACCTCCCCCTTTCACAGTTGTAGGATTCACCCCACACAAGGCAGGGCAAGCCCTGCAACCTGGAACAGCTCCAGACATTTCCTAAACCGTCCCGCCAGGGTTCGGGCTATTCTGGCTCTTCTGCACCACACCGTCTTGAGGTGGCTCCTGGCACCCAAAGGCTCTTCTAGCCCGCTGTGGGGCCAGCCTGGCCAGGAGAGCCACAGTACTGACCTTCCCCCCCCCCGCCCCCATAGGGAGTATCTTTGCCAGCCTGTGGCTTCTACAGCCAAAACCTAAGCACACCAGGATTTCAAAAAGGCTCCCCTCCAATCTAGCCCTGACTAGAGCCTGAGTCACCTTGGTTTGCATGAGCTAAAAAGGCCACAACTGAAAGTAGATCACAGACCATTCTGCAGAAGCTAGGGGGCTGCATGGGTCAAAGGTCAGGGATTGCTCATTATAGTTCTAGAAGGAGGTTTCAGATAGTATACTTTCTCAACTTAAAGGTACAGCAACTGCTTACAGAATGGCTCTAGTTCAGGGATAAGAACCTGTCTTACATACAAATGCAAAATAAGAAATAATCCCAAGTCATTCCTAGACAATGAAGTGGAGCCCCTGAGTGGTCAGGAATGGAGGATTGTAACTCTGAACTGCTGAAAAATTACCTCCAACGCAATGTGATTGGGCAGTGGAGACGGGGGCAGAACAGGATCCCACGGGTAGCTAGTGAGACATGTTTAAGTCCAGCCTTTTATGGGAACCCAGGGCACCTGGGAAATGAGAGAAGTAGAGGCAGAGAAGACTCAGCAAACATTTGCAGAAGCAAGGGATACGTTGTTCCTTCATACATCCACTCCATCAAGGAGCTTTTCTGGACAGTCCAACCTCAGTCTGAGCTTCCAAAGCCCCTTCTGCACACTTCTATCACATTCTATAATCATTGCTTGTGTACTTGTCGGTCACATTCATTTTTGTCTCAACAGATTCCAGCATGGTGCTTAACACCCAGTGAGCATCAAAAAATATTCAGTGAATGAGAGAATGACCTGTGACACAGTGACTACAATCTGAAGGTACAACTAGGGCAGAGGTAAGCAGTAGTCATCTCAGAGTAGAGAAAAAACAAAAACAGGTGGACTGAAGGGGACCTTCCTTAACCAGTCTGAAGACACAGTGCTACCCACCCCTCAGCAGCCCCTGAAGGCTCATCAGCCACAGGACAGCTGTCCCATTCTATTTCTGGGGTAAGGAGACACATCGTATAGCTAAAACATATGTTTCCCATAATTATCAAAACCGAGTGTTACAACTAAGAGAAGGGGGGAAATGGTAGATTCACCTAAGTGAGGGAAGACTTTCTATTCATGTACTAGCTCCATCTCCAACTCAACGTCTTTCTTAGAAATGTACAGACCCAGAGTCATAATCCCAAATTCAATGTGGACCAAGTCCTGGGTCCCAATGGGACACACTTTCTAAATCACAAGGCATGTGCTCTCAGTGCAAAACTTGTCAACTTACTTTTTCCACGTCTAGATCGGCATCCTGCTTCTTCAAAAAACTGTAGAAGAAAAAAAAATAGACATCAAAAGAGAACTGAACACTCTTTGCCTGTAAACCTCCCACAAAATACCACCATAGAATTTCCATTTGCTGCAATCAACTTGCTCACAACTTTTTTCTCATTCACACAATTGTTGCTAAGTCACAGTTGCCACAAACACCTGCCTGCAACTGCAAAGACCTCACCCTGTACCATCACAGGAGGCCAACATGAGATTTTGAATTTCTGAAGTCAGGAAAGATAAAGATGGAGGTCTTACACACACACACACACACACACACACACACACACACACACACTTTCTTCTGATTGCCTACAAGTCGTCCACAGTTGGGACACATTAAAAAAAAATGAGTCTTCCAAGGTCTTATTCAACTCACCTCTTGGCTTAGATCTTCCCTTAGCACCCCCATCCGTATGTGCCCCACTTCCCGTCTGACTGTGGGTGGGCCTCACTGTCAAAACAGCCTTCTTGGGATGGCCCCTCTCTCCCATCAGCTGGAGTTCCCCTCTCCAGGAGGTGTGCCAACCCACCAGCCTGCACCAACTTGCCCCCAGAACTCGAGCCCCAGGATTACCTTAGAACCTTGTGCCAACCCCCGGCAGAGCTGAGAGCTGATTCTGTGGCACCCCTGCCCATTTCACATTAATCTTTAAAGCGCCAGGAGCAGATGGCAGCTTTCCAGTTTGCTCATGCGCTCTGCCTACAACCTGCCAGTATTATGGTGCCTCATTTATTATTTGCAATTTAACTATTTGAACAAAGCTTCAGTTTTAATAAGATGTCTAAAGAGAATAAAAATGGCTGACTGGAATTATGTGGACAATGTTAGGGAAGAAAGTAAAAGGTTTGAGGAATGTGAATAAAAAAGCAGAAACAATTTTTCCTGTCTCAGTAGAGACTCACACTTCTTTTATTTATGATTCTTAGTATCCTGGTCCGTGGTTTAAAATACTGCCATCGTAAATCACTATCCCCATCAAAACCACCCTCACACACACACAAAAGAATTTTTACACTGTTTGAAAGGGTGCATAATTAACAGTAACATCTTTGTTTTGTTTAATCAAAGATGACTCAGAATGAAGGAAAGAAAAAAATGACCATGAGGAAGAGAATTAGAAACTCATATATTGTCTTCTGCAGATGGGTATTCAAATCATGAACTGACTGCAGACAGGCAGGAGAAGCAGCACGAGGTTGGAGGGAGAGAATGCACTAATGAGCATGCTACTACAGCCGGTTCTTGAGTGACCCACATCACCCCAGCTCTTTCTTGCTTCTGACACGCTGTCCTGCCCTGAGGAGATGCCACCAGGCAATATATGCTTTTGCTTCTGGCTAACCCACTGAGGATGCAGACCCTGCCGAGCTGGAAAAAAAATGGGAATCCCCATTGTCCAAAATTTTTAACTAGCCTCCCTATAACCAGCAAAGAATAATTCAGTACCATGAAAATTTTCACCAGGGGTGCCTGCATGGCAGAGTCGGTTAAGCAACCGACTCTTGGTTTTGGCTCAGGTTGTGATCTCAGGGTCGTGAGTTCGAACCCTGCATTGGGCTCCATGCTCAGTGCACAGTCTGCTTAAATTTCTCTCTCTCCGTCTCCCTCTGCCCCTCCCCGCCTCTAAAACAAATAAATAAATCTTAAAAAAAACAAACAACAAAACAAAAAAACAACTTTTCGCCAAAGGGCACAGATACACAGTGGAACTCTGACTTCCACTTGAACGCTTTCCCCAGAGGTTTAGGAAGGCAGTCATTCTGATTTACAGAATGGAATTCTCTATTTGCAAGGTGAAAGATTCCTTCATCTGCCACAGAGAGCGCACTTGGAGAATCACTACCCTTTTCCAAAGCAGGAAGGAAACTCAGTGTCTGTCATGCAGACAGCATAGGTGCAAGTGCACAGGATGCCCAGTTCAACAACAGGGTCTTGAAGAATGAGCCTTATCTCCATAGCACTTTAGCAATTGGTAGCAAAAGGAAAACTGAAAACCTGTTTGGAGCTGCTGGCTGACTACAAAAGGAATATTATCCATCCATACATTTAAGCAACTTCATCCAACCTCTTTTTCGGGCTTACAAAACAGATGGAGTTAATTAGCAAAGACAATACATATATGCATCATCCTGAAGCCATAAAGCAGAAGGATGCCACAGCTTTAACTTCAAAGACTCCCAGAAGCACAGCCCGACATATTTTTAGGCATCAGCTCCATTGTTTCAAAGAGGATATGGTTTGGTGAAATAAAATTGCCAAAAAGTAAAATTCACAGGACAACCCTGTCTAGTATGAAGAGTGGCATTTGTTTTTAAAGCCAGGTATCTCTGTCTTAACCAAAGGGTGTGTTTCTGAAAAGTTGAAAATAAATTCTGTCATCAAATGTTTGTGTGAGATAGATGTATCTTTTATTTGGGACTCCTGGGTGGCACAGTTGGTTGAATGTCCAACTCTTGGCTTTGGCTCGGGTTGTGATCTCAGGGTTATGAGACTTCTTTCAGCCCTCTCCCTCTGCCCCTCCTCCCCGCACCTCCCCTCCCCCCATGCAGATGTGCACACACCTGCTCTCTTTCTCTCAAATAAATCTTTTAAAAAAAAGTACCTTTTCTTTGTCTTACATTTAAAAAATCATTCTTTAAAAATTGACCAATTCTCCCATTTTATTTTATTTTATTTTTAAAGATTTTATTTATTTATTTGATACAGAGAGAGAGATTACAAGTAGGCAGAGAGGCAGGCAGAGAGAGAGGAGGAAGCAGGCTCCCTGCGGAGCAGAGAGCCCGATGCGGGCCTCGATCCCAGGACCCTGAGATCATGACCTGAGTCGAAGGCAGGGGCGTTAACCCACTGAGCCACCCAGGCGCCCTCCCATTTTATTTTTATTCTAAATCTAAATTTTTGCAATATTCAAGTTTTAAGTTTCCAAGGCTTAAGGCAAGGTAGGCCTCTCCTTCCCCATGCGCGTGTTTTTGTACAGATACAGATACGCATATGTAGTTGTACAGACACTTTCAACAGTTGACTCTGTATTCAACTGTGGGCTTGTGGGCATTAGGGCATTTTCCATGCTTTTATTCTTCCTGCTGAAGTAGTGCGAATGTTTTGTTTGAGAAACATGACTGAAGATTCCCCAGTGGAAAAGGCTGATCCATGAATGTTGCAAACGTGTGACTGCCTGCAGGAATGGAAGCCAGAGGATAAGGCCCTGGCCCAAAATGAGCTACTCCCAACTATTCAGATTGGACCAAATCCTCTATCTTTAGGAGAATACACAGAGATCTTTGTTTTTAGAGAAAACTCTAAAAATAAAACTAAGAGGCCTTCCACTGTGAGTTCTCTCATGATGCAGCCATCCCCGTAGCCCCACCGCCCTCCTCTTTCCAACCGTCTGGGGGACATCTCCCACGGCACCCACCCCAGGCACCTGACCACAGGGCAGAGGAATAAACAGACACAGTCAACGGGGCATCACCACATGTTCAGAAAATGGCAAGAGGCTTGGCAGGACTACAGGGCAGACAGGGAGTTAAGAGGACGGTGGTAGGCTTGTGGGAGAAAGGTGGGAAACTGAGGCAGAGGCCAACCAACAAGTCAGCCAGTTAAAGGCACACTCCTGGGGTTACCAGTGTCTTTTCTACTTGCCTCTATCCCAGGAAGGGGCAGAAAAATAGATACAGCCTCCAGCATATTCCTAGCCCCAGACAAAGCATCGTCACTCCAATCTCACCAACCCTGCTGGGTTCAGGACAGTGTTCCCCTAATTAGCTGTCACTGTCAGGGCCCAGAACAAAATCACCTTTTCACTCCTGTTTTCCTTTGCAGGAAAACTTCTGTGCAGAACTGGATTTCCTCTCCTCAATGTTCTTACAGCGCTTTACCCAGTACCTATTTCATGGTCTCCCCTGCTCGGACGCCAGCTCGTCTGTGGCAGGGGCCATGCTGAGCACAACAGGGCTTGTGGCGGCTCTACTGATGGAGGGGCGAAGGGTGACAAGGGGCGGTGACAGAGTGACTGATGAAGAACTGACCGACAGGGATGAAGGAAGCAAAGCTGCCCTGACTCAAGCTGCAAGTATGATGGTGGGGGGGTGCTGGGGAGGGGTGGAGGAGACAAATCCAGGGTGTGCCCACATACCACACATAGCTTATAGAGAACCAGAAGATGACCTTCCCTTCCACTTAGTCCTGTGTGTCTTTAGCTATAAATAAGTGACAAAGATCCAATCTGGAGATTCCGCTGTTATTTTTAATATTAGCCAGTGTTTCCTTTCTAGTTAAAAAAAATGTGACTGAGAAACTGAGGTTCAATACATGAGAGTCATAATCACAATTCCCATGAGAAGGTGGGGATGTAAGGATATGACAAATCCAAGATTTGAATCCTGGTTCTGGTTTTTGTTTGATTATTTTAAGAAAAGGAAGATTGAGAGAGAAATGAAATATACTTTTCTCTTGCCACAGAATCTTCTCTATTTCCAATTCAACCCTTTTTACTTCTTGAAAAAGATTTAAAATATTCATCAACCTGCCAAAAAACATCTGCATGTTACTAGACACATCTATTCACATCTGAATGGCTGCTTTCTGCTCCAACGATCATAGCTCTATTCAATCAAAACTAAAGTGAGAACCTCAGAACTGTACGTGGTGTGATGTCAATGGCAACGAGGATAAAATGGCCATTGGACAGCAACTTCCATATCAAGTATGTCAACGGGGCACTGTTCCTTCAGTTATTAACTTAGGATCCAAGGCACAAAAAAGACCAGGCAGGGCCAGACTCTGCCACAATTCCAAAGAAAGCTGAGACACATACAGAGTGTACACAGAAGCTCCTCAATGTTCCCTGGTGAAGGGACGGCCCCTGGCTCCCTGCCTGAAGCCTGGGAACAGGCCCACTCTCTCAGTGGGCTTCCTGAGGCCTCCACAGCTGCACACAGACACGCGGCGCAGTGTTTGGGACCAGCCACACTCAAGGTCACCACAGTCTCCTGCGTGCCCAACAACTGGGGCAGGCCCCGGAGACAGGAGCCAGCTCAGACAAGGCCCTTTGTTGTGGGGTATTCCACACTGCCTGGTTTCCCCAGAAAAAATGTATTTTCCCTTAGCCATTCACTCTGGCCCCAGACTCACTCATTCTCCTGTGTCCTCCTCCACATACGAACCTTCTAACAAGGTTCAAGATGGCAACAACCACAACCTCTTCTCCCATCTTACCCATGCCCCCCACCCAACCCCCTGCCAAATGTGCAGTGACGGGTCCACGTTGACAGTGGTGAAGGGCACAGGGC
This sequence comes from Ailurus styani, assembly GCA_002007465.1. Lineage (NCBI taxonomy): Eukaryota > Metazoa > Chordata > Mammalia > Carnivora > Ailuridae > Ailurus > Ailurus styani. The sequence continues at coordinate 6,271,296 of LNAC01000039.1, forward strand.
CTTGGTAACTAGTTGAGACTCCTGAAGGAGCTTGAAGGAAAGGGCCTAGTCTGAGAGAGGACAGCAAAGGCGGCTGGTGGCCTTTGAGGATTCTAGGTTGGGAAGACATGATGGGGCTCCGCCAATGTCCTATATCCTTTGCCCTACTACCTCATTCTTATTTCTTCTATATAAGCATTTACATACCTCACTGAAAAGGTAATCTATGCTCATTGAAAATCTGGAGCCCCTGTTAGGATGTTGGAGCTTTCCCCTTCTGGCCAGTTTTTCGACGCTGATGGAACTGTTAACCTCCAGTACCGCACCTCCATCTTGCATGTCACAACTCATAGCTCATACAACTTACTTCTGATAGAGGCAAATGGGGAGGTACCCCGATATGAACCATGTACCTAGTACGATTAACTGAGGGGTCTATTTCAAGTGGTAAGGTGCAAAATAGAGGCTGTATCACCTAATGATCACCTAATGATGCCTCTCACCACTGACCTATGACTTACTCCCTAAAATGCAGAATTTTGGTCCACAGCAAGGGAGGAAGCAATTGGACCCTGCTCTATCCCTAACTCTGCTATTTCTTTGTTCTGTGACTGGGTGAGGGAAAGGGTGCAGGAAGGGTCACACACCACATAACCCACAGGGCCAGGAAGGTAAAACAAGTGAATGAAGCAGGAGAGGTGGGGCTGGGGGAGCTGAGGAGCCCTGTCCCCTCCTCCCAAGAGGACAGCTGCAGCATGGCTGAGGCAGGCTGCTGTCTGGGGAGAATGCAGGCTTGGTTTTGCCAGACCTTCCAATTCTTTTCAAAAGAAATGGAAAATCTCTGTTTTTATACAAAACTGCCCGATTTTAAAATGTTAGTTTAATTTTTTTAAATGCATTATGTGGCCTAACAAAATATAATTATCAAGGGTATAATCCAGCCCATGGACTGGTTGGCTTTGTTTCTGAGTCATAAGATCTGGCCCTTGGTTTTTCTTAATATTAAATAGGAAATTGGCTGCTATCTGCCCCTTGGGGTTATTTAAGAGCACAGAGGGGGTTTTTATTATCATGTAACAAAATAAGCCAAGCACATTCAGATGCACAAAGCAGAGTAACAGGATCCCTTGCATTTATGTAAATGTTAATACTATGAGGCTTCATGTTTTGTAGAATTATTTGAAATGTATAATTACACAGTAGCTTCTAAATAAATAAAAGAGGTAACTGTAATAGCCTTAGAGGATGAAGGTGTGACCAACTGGATCAAGCGGTGGGGTGGAAGCCTGAGTGGAAAGGTGTAGAGAAAAACCCTGTGCAGAGACAGGTGGTGTGGACAACACTTTCAAGACACACAGCAATAAAGGCAGCAGAGCAGTGAGGAGTTCACTACATGAGAACACAAGGTGAAGATAACGTATCTTAAAGATGGATGAAATCACAAATGTCTGTATGGTGATGGAATGAGCATCATGTCAAAGTAAACAAAAAAGCCCCAAGTACCGAGTAAAGGAATTATGTCAGCAAAATACTAGACAGTACTGGGTGCAGTAAAAATTTTATTAGGAGGAGTTAAGAAGCCAAGATCTAGTTATACAGGTTTTCCTAAACAAGAAGTCAGAAAAAAAAATTTTTTTTTTACTACAACACACATTGTCCCACATTTTACACTGTGCCATTTCTGTATTTGTCCTTTTTAGCCTACTTCTAACAGTCTCTCTTTGCTAAAATACATTAGTTGCCATGGAAACAATGTCATAGTGTGTAAAACCATTTACTGTCCTTGGAAAGGCATTCATGATAAAAATCGAACAGTAGCATGTTTTAGAAAGAGATTCAATAGAGAGCAATTGTGTAAGAACACCACGAGATCTCAAAATCGAGATTTCAAAGTATTCTGCCACCACCATCATAGGTCCCAGGTTTCCCCAAGTCGACCAGAGAGGCACCTTTCCTCCTCTCATACACCAAGAGTACTTGAAACAAAATCTCTGATCTAATGTTCACGAAAACAACACACTCCCTGTAATGCACACTTACTTGCCTGGGTGGGGTGGGGCCGGGAGGCTGCAGAGTCAGAATGGTTTGTAGGCATCACAACACCTCGGCTAATGGGAAGGATTTAGTCCTAGGATACCTTCTGCTGTCCAACTTTGTTATGAGAGAGAGAAAAACAGGATTTAGTACATAGAGATTTAGATTTGCTTTTCTTATTGCCACAGATTAGCAAGACACTCCCGCTTTTTTCCTTTCATTAACTCAAAGTAGACCATGTTTATTCCCCTGAGGTACAATATTAAGCAGTTCTCAAGTGCTACGCTGGCAAAGAAAACAGACAAGGTATGGGTCCCCTGGAAGTTTAAAATCTGGTGAGGCCAGTTGGGTGAAGATGGGAGCATGAAAGGCCACCTGGACTTTGGGGAAGAGCTGGATTTTACTCTAACTATTCTAATAGGAAGACAACTGAGTGGTGTTACCCAGCAATGTGATCTCCCATAGATTTTTAAAAGCTCACTCAGCTGTTGTGGGAAGTGGAATTGGAAGTCAACAGTAGAGTAGCACAGAGCAGTCATGTTATTAGAATAGTCCCAACAAGAGAGGACAGTACAAAGCAGATGGAGAAATAGGATCTCTAACTAGGGTGACTTTATACCTTGGTTCCTCTGTGAAAGTGTTGGATTACACCTCTTGTCTTGGGAGCGATTAAACATCTGTACAGATGTTTCACTTTTAAACCAAGTATTATTAACAGTTGCATCAAAATGTACCAAGATTGAGTTTGGTAAACTCCACTTTGCCTTTCCAACTTCTGCTGTAGCCTTGCCCGTCGGTGGGTGAGAGGGCCCCAGGGTGAAGAGTTTTCACCCTAACGTGATTAAGTCTGAAAGGTGGCCAACAACAAGCCATCTCTTTTCCTGTCCTTTTCCAATCCCGACCTATGTAAACACCTCCCTTTCAAGGAAAACATGCAGGATGCTTATAAAATAAAGAACGCTTTGATATGAGCAGCTAAGGGCAGCTAACTCCTCCCAGTCTCAATGGGTGGGGCCCCACCAGACACTGGATGCAATGACGGGCTGTGCTGTGGCCAGTTGCACAAGACACCTGTCAGAAGGGTCGATGGGAAACAGAAAATTACAGGTTAGGTGTACATGAAATATTTTCGGGAAAGGATCCTTCTCAAGAATGGTCTGAAAGCTTGCATTACAGTGTTTTTGTCATATACTGATGGCTATCTATTTCACTTTGCAATACTCCTTTCAGCAGTAATGAGATAAAGATGAAAAATGAGTGAAAAGTTAAGCACTAAATTTTAATTTTTCAAGAAAGCTGAGGATGAAATGTTAACTCACACAAAATGTTTGTTGAGATTCGCTCTCCACCATGGGAGCCACCGTGATATCCTTCACTACGGGAACAACAGCCACAGATCTGCAGAAGCACAAATCAGCAACTACTTCAAATGTGAACCACTGCTATAACAAGGCTGTGCCCGAGGACAATTTAACATGTGCAGCCATGTAAGATTCACTAACACAGCACTCTAGGAAGGATGACCTCTCTTTTAGGTCAAAAGATTGCCAGGAGATTGCTCCGCACTGGGATCCCTGCTCAGTGGAAAGTCTGCTTCTCCCTCTCCCTCTGCTGCACCCCTTGTGCTCTCTGGCTCCTGCGCTCCCACACTCTCTCTCAGTTAAATAGATGAAATCTTTAAAAAGAAAAAAAAAGATTGCTCGTCTAACTTGATTCTGCTTACTTCTGAGTTCAGGTTTTCTGGGCATATATGAAAAGTAAAGTGACAGCTTTTAATGTGTTGGCTTCATTAGCAGAAGAAAAAATTTAACAGTTAAATGATTCCAGTTTTATGTTAGTATTATCAGGTGTTTTAAGCAGAAAAATGAATTAATTCCAATAGTGGTTTGATTTTTTTCCCCCATCTATTTCCTGGGATCAAACAAAGCTTGTGAAGTTCATTCAGTCGGTGGTGAAATATCTGTTATTGTGAATGCTACTGTAAACTGTAAAAAGTTTAACATGAGGGATTAAATTGTTTTTGTAGTGAAATACAAATACAAATTTTATGATGCTAAAAACAACTGTCCTTACTAAATCAAGAAACCTATGGAGCAGAGGAAGTCACCTGGAATTGTGGCTGGCATACGCATAATTCACAACTGCCAATTCAAATAAGTGGCTCTATCCTACCAATGAAGAAGAAAATACAGATGTAGAAATTGACAAATAGGAAAACGGAAGTACAAAAATACAACAAACATTTCAGCGCCATAATAGGTGCCTTCGATTTTGCCACCTGTCATCAGCAACCAAGTTTTAAAAATGTTTGAGAAACAACCCTCTAAATCAACCTAGTCGTTTCATTGTGGTATGAGAGATGAATCCTGTAAAGTTTGGGTGCGTTCTGTTCCAAAACAGTTGGAAATCTTTCATCAAAGCAGTGAGTGAAGCGCCAAAACACTTCAGCTTTTAAAGCCTTTAGCCAATTGCAGTTTTTGAAAACAGGGCTTGCGGAAAGGAAGATGCTGAAATTTATCCCAACAAAGGAAAGGAGGAACTAAACGCAGTGTCCAAGATTTCAAATTCTGAAATTATCTTACGATGTTTTGAAGGAACTCGACTTGAGGTGATCTTTTGATGGTGCTCCTAATTTTAATTGGATACATTGATATTATGAACCAGAATGCAGTGAAATTATGAAGATCTATGATTTGTGACATCTAAATGTGATAAGCCATTCAAAAGGACCACAGTGGATTTTATTTTCATGAATTTTATAAAAATATTTTTTAAAGATTTATTTATTTGAGAGAGAGAGAGAGAGAGAGAGAGAGAGAGAAGGTGTGAGTGCAAGCAGGGGGAGGGGCAGAGGGAGAGGATCTGGAGCAGACTCCCCGCTGGGTGCAGAGCATGACTGGGGCTCAGTCTCATGACCCTGAGATCATGACCTGAGCTGAGATCAAGAGTTAGACACTCAACCAACTGAGCCACCCAGGTGCCCCTGTAAAAATATTTATTAATGATAAAAATCCTGAATGGAGATAAAATGGGGGTGAAAATATTTGGGCTAAAATATTAACACATTTCTTTGAAAAAGATTAGTCTGAGAAAAGCCTCCATTTAGCAGAATTTGTGCTGAGCTTATTTGCATCTGTAGAAAGAGCTATTTTCTCAGTAAAAAATATTTCGATGTATACATAAATGCCAACTGAAGATTGTGACAATTTCAAATACTGACTATAAGAGACAACTTTGAAGGAGACTGCGGGCAAATCTATGAGAAAATTTAAAACAGTTCATTCTTCATAAAAAATATGTGACATGGGTATTAGAGACATATGGCTAAAAACTGATTAGAGTGAATATATATCCCAAATAATTATGGTCTTATGTTCTTTCAAAGTCTTAATCAGTACAAAAAGGGTTTTTTGGGGTTTTTTTGCTCTAATGTATAGGGACATGTCTTTAATTTTTAGAAATTTTATTTTTGAGATTTTGAATACAACTGTTTCCAAGGTCCAAAATATTATTGAAATGATGTCAGTTAATAAGTCAACTTTTTAAAATTCTATAATATTATTTCAGTCGCTCCTCTCAATATTGTTATGATCCCACATCTCCAGCTCTCTTGGCTCCCACTGACAGATGTGGGAAAATATGAGATGCATTTATGTTTTGAGAAGATACACTCAAAGCGTCACAGTAATTTTCTGGGGGAAAAATACATAAGCAGTATCCTAACCACGCCACCAAGCCTACACTTTTTAAAGCAAGACAAAAGACAAAAAGACTACAGATTCCCCTTCCCGAATTACTAGGCATTTCCAGAAACAGCAGTTTTTAAAACACCTTCCTAAATGCAGCATCATCCTTGCATGAATGTCAAAGAGAGATGAAACATAATTAAAAAGAGCTAACTGGTTTGTCCCCCTCCCCCATTTAGTGTTCTGGTAACTACTTATGAATTATACTTGAAAATGAATCCCCTCATAAACTCATCCTTTATTTAGCATGTGAGGATGGAAGAAAAATGAAGAGCTTCTCCCCTTATAGACTATAACCTCTAGGACTCACCCTGATACTTTTAAAATACAGAACTGAAGTATCACACCCAGTAAAAATTCTTTTCTAGTCTCCAGCATCACAGTAGACTCATTAAAGAAAGGCCTGAAATTCTAATACTCTCCACTGACCTGAGGCTCCATGGCAACTGAAGTCCTTCCTTCCAGGGCCCAGGGAAGATCTGCCACAAGCTAAACAACGGGAAGCCCCAAATCCCCACTTCACTTCGGAATATCTGATACACAACTCTGCTCCTCCAGAGGGCAGATCTTCCTACTTCTTACTCAAAAGGAACCTAGTACAGGTATGTTAAGGCATGACTTACTCAAAAGAACAAGCGTACTCTAAGAATATAAGCATGTGAATACGCCGCCATCGTTGTTATCATCATCATCAAGATAAAATACAGCTCAGACACTGTGGCAGGATTGAAATTTACACCTAATACACAGCTGTAGACAAAAATGTTACTTCGGGGGGACCTGGCTGGCTCAGTCGGTGGAGCATGTGACTCTTGATCTCAGGGTCATGAGTTCAAGCCCCAAGTTGGGCATAGAATGAGCTAGCTAGCATAAAAACATAAATAAACAAATAAATAAATATTTTTAAAAAGATTTTCTTTATTTGACATAGAGAGAGAGCACAAACAGGGGAAGCAGCAGGCAGAGGGGAGAGGGAGAGCAGGCTTTCCACTGAGCAGGGAGTCCTACTGGGCCTTGTCCCAGGACCCTGGGACAATGACCCGAGCCAAAGGCAGACTCAACCGAATGAACCACCCAGGAGCCCAATAAATAAATTTTTAAAGAATGTTACTTCATTTCTCCATAGTTGAATTCAATTTGATCATGACCATTGCATTTCTCATTATGGCAGAAAAAACAATCTTGCCACTTCAAGATAATGTAATCTCTTCAGATTTAAAATTTTTAGTTGCTTCAGGGCATTAGTGAAGTTAAACCTACCTCAAGCTTCTTCTCAGGATCTATATTCCTTTCCCCTGCCCTTCTCCCTGCACAACCTCCCCGCCTCCCTACCCCCCCCCCCCCCCCGTTTAGATGACAGACCACCACCAGATGGGTGAGAACCCAGTCCAGGCGCTGCCCTCCACACCCTCACTGGCCCCCCTGGGATGTTTCTTCCCTTTGTCTTTGGGTGTTGGCCTGGTTCTGTTGACGTGACTGGTGGATGGAACCCAACCAGTCTCGAGGAGTGAGACTGCACAGTTCATTCTGTGCCGCCTTTGTTCTGCCTCCAAGCCTCTCCCCCCCAGCTCCCTCTGCACCTCTACATGTGCCCGAGGGGGCTGCAGGCCCTTGGGATCTCTCCTATGCCACATGCATGCCTTGGGCAACTGGGAGGGGACAGCACTTCAGAGTTGGTTTCTGCCTAAACATGCCCCACTGCAGCGCACACTACAGGTGGTTTCCTTCTCGGGTTCCAGGCAGGAGGCAGATTCTCCTCCACGCTCCTGAAGTAGGGGATCTCGGCAACCCATTCACTTCTCTCTAGTCTCCTCTAATCTCTGAAGGCTCCATGCTCCATCCAGGAAGGTATTTCCTCCTTCCTGCAGCCTCCTTCCTACATGGCTTACTGTACAATATATGCCAGGCCTTCTGAGATCTGCCTCCTTGGAATCCACAATCATTTTTCTTCTAACAAAGCCTGTCTCTTTTGAGTGAAGGCCTGGGCTAGCTCTGGTCTCTGAAACATGCTTCAAGGGCCTGTTTTGAAAGTCAAAAGCTGAACAATGTCTTCTTTGTCTTAGACCATATTCTGTCTTCCCCCTGAAGTAATGGAATCCTTAGCCTCAATGGGGGAGAATCCCAGGGCAACAAGAATTAGAAGGGAAAGTAAATTGTATACCAGTCTAAGATATTATCACCACTAAAGAAGCTCATCGTAATGCAAGGTTTCAGAGATCCCAGAACACGCATCCAGGAATTTTTTATTTTTTTAAAGTAAATTCTACACCCAATGTGGGGCTAGAACTCACAACCCCAAGATCAAGAGTTGCACCCTCTGCTGACTGAGCCAGCCAGGTACCCCATCATTTAGGATTTTTAAAAAGGTGCAACATACTGACATGTCATTCTTCTAGAAGACATAATTTATAGTTAACCCTTGAACAACATGGGTTTGAACTGTATAGGTCCACTTATACATCAATTTTTTTAATAAATACTGTGCAGTACTGTAAATGTATTTTCGCTTATGGTTTATTTTCTTAATATGTTATCTAGCTTACTTTGTTGTAAGAGTATGGAATATATCATCCATATAACACACAAAATATGTTAACTGACTATTGATCAGTGAGGCTTTTAGTCAACAGATAGCTACTAATAGTTACATTTTGGGTAAGTCAAAAGTTATACATGGATTTTCAACTGCCCAAGGGGTCAGCACCCCTAACCTTTGCGTTGTTCAAGGGCATAACATACATATTTGAACCAAGGGCAGAAGAGGTCTATGGCTTTGGTTTCTTGAAGTGTTTATATCTAATGTTCTAAATTGCTAGAGTTGAGTGGAGATCCATTCAACAGGAAGCCACCCTTGTTCAGCATCATTTTGGAACTCTTCATTCCCCTCGATTTCCTCTTCCTGCGGCCTTCCTGCCTTTGGTTCCCCTTCTCCATACCTGCTGGGTTCACTCCTCACATCCCTAAAACCTCAGATCCTTACTATATCCACCATCCCAATTTCAGCTTGCTCCTCTACCCAGCCTGAATCCTACTTGCAGCTGATTCAACTAATATTTTCTTTAGTATCTTAGAACAACCTCCTCACTTGACTGTTCAAATCAATTCTCAACTCTAGGTCACCACAAGGTCAGATTTTCCATTCCAAAGTAACAAGTACTACCAGGCAAAATCACAAAACTGGCCTAAAGGAAACCATTAAACAGATGTACAAATTCCAAAAGGGCCTCGTTATTTCTCTGTAATACTTTTCCTTCTTTTTTTTTTTAAAGGATTTTATTTTTAAGTAATCTCTACACCCAGCATGGGGCTTGAACCCACAACCCCAAGACCAAAAGGCACATGCTTCACTGACCAAGCCAGCCAGGCACCCTCTCTGTAATACTTTTTATCCACCTATTATTAACATTTTACCCTATATTTTCATGGCTGTTTGGACTTTTTCGAGATTCCCCAAGCCCCACTCCCATATCCAAACCTTCCAACCTTGAATGATGGCTCAGTCTCTAATTTCACTGAAAAGCTTCAAGACACTCCATGTGTCAGTATCTTTATCCTTGCAGTTAGAAATAGTTAGAAATCACACATGTAAAATACTGTGCCTTCCCCTCAGTAGGCATTCAAACTTGCAAAGATCTTTCCATGTGTTCTTTTTCATTCTAAGTTACTGCTAAGTTTCATCCATTTGAGAACTATAGTGGGTTGAAAAGTGGCCTCCTTCCCATTATAAAATATGCCCATCTGGAATCTGTGAATGTGACCTCATAAGGAAAAAGGGTCTCTGAAGATATCTTAAGATGAGATCAGCTTGGATTAGGTTGGCCCCTAAATGCAGTGACAAGTGTCCTTATAGAAGTATCCTTCTCTTATAGAAGGCCATGTCCTTATACAAGTGTCCTTCTCTTATAGAAGGCCATGCAAAGACACTCAGAGGAGAATCTCATATGTATTGGAGGCAGAAATTGTTGTGATGGGTTTAAAAGCCAAGGGACACCAAGGACTGCCAGCAGCCTCCAGAAGCTAGGAAAGAGGCATGGAACAGAATCTCCCTCAGAGCCTCCAGAAATAGCCAACTCCAGTGACACCTTAATTTCAAGACTTTCGGACTCCAGAACTATAAGAGAAATTTTTCTGTTGTTTTAAGCCATCTAGTTTGGGGTAATTTGTTGCAGCCGCAGAAGACTAATACAAGGGCTCCTTCTATACTGGTACATCATGATCTTGCGCCTGCCAACTCTTTGCTGATCCATTATCCCCTCTCTCTCCAGTCTCATCAACATCACCCTCATTAGTAGATCATTTCTGAGTGTTGTAGCTCATGTAGGAGGTTCTGAAAGCCTAGCTGAGCGTCCTGGTAGGGAGCACAGAGCAGGGCTCTTCCCATGTGGCAGGTCTGAATCTCAAGTGCATGGGAGCATTACTGTGGGACTGAAGGCCAAGGTACTTCATCCCCTACAGACAGAACCTCTGTCACAGCTAGGGACAGGAGATAGGGAAGGCAGTGGAGTTGGCCTTGGGCACCCTAGATCAGGAACTCTTAACACCTTCCCACACTGAAGGCTTCTTCATATGGCATACCTGGGCCAAGGTACAATCAATCAAAGAAGATTTGGGGCTGCAGTTTTCCAAGCACCAATCTTCCTTGTATCACACTTAGGTATAAACGAACCAGAACTTCCCTGGAACTACTGGCACCCATAGACACACCTGGCTCTGTTCATTATACTGTAGTCCTTCTAGGTCCTTCCCAGCCACACATCACTGGCCTTCACTGAGCAATTCTTGGCCTCTTAGAAAATTACTTCCAACTCTTAGCAGTCTGAAATCAAGAATCTGCTGAACAATGACTACAGGAGAGTGAGAATTAGATGGGCAACCACGCTTATCTGAAAAGAAGGGTGTAGTATGGCACACTATCTACCTATGCTTTGGACAGGATTTTGAAGTTGGCATCACCGCATTTTCACCCAAGGAGGTAGAACATAAGATAGAACCTAAAACACTGTGCAACCAAAATCTGCATTCTAAACATGACTCTGAGGATCTACCAATGCAGAGGACCTAATGTACTATGTACGAGAAGAAAATTTATTCAAGAGGCATCTCCTTCCAGAAGTGCCGAAAACATTTGTAAGACCTCCCAGCTTGGAAGCTTAGAATCATAATCACCAAGCATTTAATAAACGCACAGTTCAGTGTAGTACTACATAGCACAAAGCAAATTAAATGAGGGGGGCGGCTTTCAGCCTTCTGGAGGCATGCTACTGAAAATGGACAACATTAACAATGCCGTGTACAAAAGTGACTGAACACAAGCAACCTGGATAAATACATGAAGTAGTGACATCACATGCCAGCTCCAGAGAAAGTGCATTTTGACAGTGGTATGTGATCTCCCACATTGAAGGAGGTAGCTGTGGTAGTGGGGGTTGTGCTCAAATCATCCACCATGTATGGTTAAGAAAGGAAAAAAAGCTCACTAGCACTTTCCAAAGATCATACTGGCATTTCAAACCACAGTGCAGCATTGGGTACCCTCCCTTGCCCCTCCTGGCTGCAGCAGTTGCTCTCCATCCTTAGAATGTGTTCCGATTGTTCTCCATCCCTCAGATACATTAAACCTGGCATCCAGGTGAGGGCCAGGCAGGCGGACACATTAAAGAGGAATCACAGAGAACTTTTCAAAGGTAGCTGAGAGGACTCTTAATAAGTGGCCGACAAACACTGACTGTTGTGCTGATGTGCATTTTGATACAGAAATGACTCGAGTAATGACCCTAACCGTGGAAAATATTTTACAGGGTTTATTTTTAGTCATTCTTTTGAAGGATATATAGAGGCTCTGGTTGAAATACAGTGTTAGTCATTACTTTGTAGGACATTAAGTCCATGGAAACTTCTTCCCTTGCTAAGGAGATTTTTCAGATGGTGATACTATCAAGTGAACAAAATTAACACATGGAGAGGAAGGCACTGTCACAGCCACAGCTGGGTGTCATGTGGCTGAGGGACTCAGGTAAATGCTGCTTTGAGAGATGCAGGAATGGAGGGGCATCAAACTTCACTGGTCCTCAGAGGCTTCCAGACACAACACTGGTGGCCACTTTGTACTCATCCCACATCCACCATCCACTACCGTATTCTCCAGTTTCCTCCTGATGTTGAAACATTCTGCATTTCTCTGGTCTTGGATGTCACTGCACTACTGCTAAATCCTTATGGTGTTGATGAAAATCTTACTGGTGATAGCTTATTGGCAGAGGACAAAAAAGGAACTATTTCCCTGCTCGCTTTAAATTTTTAAAAAATATTTGTGTGTGTGTGTGTGAGACAGAGAGCATGAGTGCGTGTGTGCGCGCACACGCGCGCGCGCGCACACACACACACGGGGTGGGGAGAAAAGGGCAGAAGGAGAGAGAATCTCCAGCAGATTCCCTTCTGAGTGCAGAGCCCGATGCAGGGCTTGATCCCATAACCCTGAGGTTGTGACCTGAACCAAAATAAGAGTTGGACACTTAACTGATGGAGCCACCCAGGTGCCCCCACCTTCCCTGACCACTCTAAATTTTTAACAAAAAGCTCAAGATTATGAGGAAAAGTTCCTTAGACATATACCATTCTCAAAATATGATGTTGGTTCCTGAAACAGTCTGGGGCAGTCATTGACCCTAAACCATGTGGGTTGGTAGAGAGTGAACTTGGTGCCATCAGAAACTACAGAAGCTCAGTGTCCAAGGAGATGCTAGCCTAACCCCACAGATGGCCGGGAAACCAGCTACATATTCCAATGCCCTGATCCAGGGCCTGTCTGAATAAACATCCACTGAGTACTGGCACTATGAATGACATTGTGCTACATGGTATAGGGGGACAAGGGAAATTCCTCATATGAGAATTTAACAACAGGAGACAATTGCTCACAAATGTTCAATGCGAGAGGATGAAGAGATTAGAGGATTCTTCCCAGAGCTGGGATTCCAGCTGGGCCTTGAAAAATGGGTAGAATTCTGCGGGGAAAGAAGGATTAAGGGATTCCAAAAAGGAAAACAAAGGCCAGAACACATACTTCATATTAATGAGACAGTGGACTGACATCTGGCTAATCAAGTGTTAGTGTAGTGGTGAATGAAATGAGCCATGTATGACCAAGGATGTGGAGATGGTGGAAGGCGCAAAGTGCCAGCCTAAGGAATGTGGCCTTTCTCCTATTCACTGGGCTGTTAGTAAAGAGACGAGGCAAGAGAACTGGTGTCTACGTCAGCCAGCACATCCATTTTACATGGACTGACATCTCCTCACTCAATTTAGAAGGTATAGGAGTGAAGCAACTACAGTTGTGATTTGCAAACCATGGGAGAGTCTGAAGGACTAACAAATTAAGAGAATATAGATTGCGCAAAGGTATATATAAAGGACAGCCATACAACTGACACTTTCAACTAAGAGATGATGATAAAAGATAGAGAATGACAGAATGTTAGTGTTCACTGATAACTCAGCTGTTACATCTGAAAACAGTGAGGTGTTCTGTTTTTACTTATAGGTCGGACAATAAACTCCACAAAGAAAGGTGAAAGCCTCCAAACTCTGAGAGCAAATAAGAGAAACCTTTAACAGAAATCAGCACTTTTCAAGTATCCCTGTGTGCATGTGCCTAGTTATAGGCAACATATCACACAGTTCTGGAATAAAATGAAAATTGAAATGAAAACCAAATTTTACAAATGACAATATTTGAAACCATTATTGCTCTTAAATAGATATGACAATGTGCGGAAATGAAGAAACTTGTCAGTATTTATTTGCCTTTTCAGTAGAATTTAAATTGGAGTGGGGGGAGGATCTCATAGAAATACAGATTCAGTAACTTTTTCTGGGGATTAACAGAAGAAAGGATTGGGAAAAGTGCCCTGGGCTTTGTTGTGGGAAAGGCGAACTGGCTCATTTTTAATTTTCCATTAAAGCCCTACTTTTTGGTATAAAGCAGATGGAATCCTTATACAACTCCATGAAAAGCCTACTATTTTTGGGAACCTCAAAGATGGAAGCTCTGAAAAAAAAATGAAAGTGTTTAAATTCATCAGATAAAATCCCACCAGCACATTCAAAAGAAGCAGGTACTTAGAAATCTTAAAAATACAAAGCAAGTCGTCTTCCTGTGATTGATTTCTGACCCCCAGCCTCCCCTGGGCTCCTGCTCGCTCCAGCTGATTGATGATTTTCTACCACTTCATGGCCTGCACTCATCAATGTGGCCGAGACTCACTATGCTTGCTTCATTCCTTGTCTTTCAGAAGCTAGCTCCCTCCCTGATGGTTCATTCCCCACTGTTATTCTCGTAGCCAGAAGAGATTTCAGTGTTCAACCCTGCCTGCCTCAGACTACTGAGTCAGAAGAGGGCCTGGGAATATGCACTCCAGAAGATCCTCAGAGAATATTCATGTCATCATGGCCCTAAAGCTCTCTCATTATTATTATTATGAGCTAAGACCTAGTTCAAATTTTCTGTTTGTTGTCCTGCCAGGGTGGATGGAAGAACAAAAGGGCTGATGTTTACTGGGCATGCACTGTGAAGGCACTGGGCGAGGAGGTGATACACACGGTCTCCATCTCTACAGTTTACAACCTCATTTGAGAGATGGAACAAATTTAGTGTTGGGAGCACAGATTCTGGAGTCAGACTGACTGCCTGGGTTCGGATTCCAGCTCTGCTGCTGACTGGCCCTGTGAGCCTGACTAAACCATTTCCTGTACATCGCACATGGAATAATGCTGGGTGTTGTGCGGGTCAATCAACCATGAATAGGATATAGTTCCTGACTTCCAAAGAGCTCACAAGTCAATGAAAAAGACCAGTATCCACCCATTCTCCAAACCTGTAAGTCAGACTGTGATGAGGGTGATGCTGAGGTGGTAACCAAGTGCCATGGGGGCTCAGAGAGAGGACCAAAGACGGGGCTTCCCAGAAGGTAAGTCTTGAATTGCGCAATGAAGGAGTGAGGTTTCCACTAGGGCATAAAGGTGTCTTTATAGCCTCCAACACTTACCACAGAAGCAACTGCAAAGCAAAGGCAAGGACCTTAGAAAGCAGGCAGGGAATGAGGAACCACATAGCTCTGGAGCAAAAGCAGGCATGAACTTAGGAGCCAGACAGACCTGGCTTCTCTAGTAATTAGCTGTGTGACGATGCACAAGTTACTTTACCTTTCTGAGCCTCAGTCTTCCCATTTGATCAATGGGGATAATAACACCTGCCTCACAGAGTTGTTATAATTAAGTAAACTACTGTATGTAAAGAACTTAACAAGGCCTCCGAGGTGCAATAAAAGTGGTAGGTATTATTATTTTTATGATGTATTTAAGGAGGAGTGAGTAGCTGTGGTGTGCTACATGCTTTTTTACATTATCACAAGGCCAGAAATAAGTAGCCCTCAGAAAAAGCCTTATGAATTAAAATAAGAAATGAGCTAAGACCTTCCCATAGTGTATATTTTTCTCCCTCAAATTTATAGTTAATAGATGTTTAATACATATTTGCCCAAACCAACAGGGTGCTGCTTGAGGTCACAGGTCTACAAGGGCAGAAATATGTGATGATCTCTGCTTCCTAAAAACACCCAGGAAGGACCCAAGTCAGCCTCACATCCAAAGTGAGGCCTCCTGCAGGTCATCCTAGAAGAACTGAGACGAATGGGAAAACGCTCTCATCCAAACATTACAACAACTCAGAGCCTTACAAATGTTGTTAAAGTTTCATGAGTCAGTAAGCATTATCTTTTCTTCCCACGTTTTTATTAGACCATAAATCCAGTTCAATTTATATCCTTCTAGGATTACTGTGTTCTAATCAAGTCCAGAGTGCCACTTATGCCTAGGCTGTCTGTCCTGCATGTTACCCAAGTCCATTCGGGTAATACTGTTCGGGCTACTTCTGTGTTTTAGCAGCTAAAAATTAGATTTGCTCAACTAGAAATACTGGGAGGAAAAAAAGATATTTCTCTAAATAATCCAAATCACCCTTTTCTCAGAGGAACCAAGTGCATGAGAGTCATAACTCATTTTCTCCCTCTGCTCTGTAGTCTCCACCTCAATCATACTATACAAACTTTCCCACCTTTCCAGTAATTCTTGACCCAGACCTGACAATCACCCAAATCTCTTTCTAAAATATTCAAAATTTCCTTTAATGCACACAATATATCTTTCTCTTCCCTGAGGGATATATGTGTTGTATGTATACATGTTATGTGTGTGTATACACGCACGTGCAAGCACACATGGAACAGCAGCAGCAAACTCAGATTTTCCCATGTGTGGGGCCTATTCTGAGTGCTCTACATTTATTACCTGATTCCTCACAGCAAAACTTTGAGGTAGGAACTATTATCTCCAGTTTAAAGGTGAAAAAGGGAGGCACAGAGAGTTTAGGTAACTTGGCCCAGGTCACACTGCTGGAGACGGAACCAGGACAACACCCGAGTCCATGCTCTTGACCACATCCCTCACCTGGGCTGAGAGGCTTGACACCTGGCTTTACATGGTGATTCTGCAACCCTAGACAAATCACTGAGCCTCTCTGGGCCTCTGTTTTCCTCATAAGTAAAACAGACACGTTGGACTACATGATCTCCAGTCCCTTATGGTTGTCGGTTCTGCGGTTCTGATAGATGTTTCTACCCTGGTCTGGGGAGCAGCAGAGTTTTAGACTTTCACTCCTTAATCCCTTGATGCTGCTGTGGCCAGATTCGGAGACCTTTGGTGCTAAATCAAACTACACTTTCCATTCTTAACTTTGCTTAATCTCTGGGGCATAACCCTCCCCTCCTGGGGATCAGGGACACCTCTCTCCCTTGGGCCCGCTCAACACTCTGGCTGTACCTCTCCCCTTCAGGGCCTGGCTCCTCTTCCTCCTTCATTCCTGGGCTCTCCCTTAGCCCTGCCTACACACTTCCTGAGAGATACTGCCTACATCCACTGTTACAAGTAGTTTCTAATTTGCTACTAATAGACGTATATTTAAGTCCTAGTCTTCACTCCAGACCCATCTATTCAACTGCCTTGGACATACCTGGGCCTGAAAGTCCAAAGTCCATGATAAAGTCATCATTTTACACCCTGCCCTCTCCTGTCTTACCGAATTACCTATTTGCATGTCTCTCTTCACCTAATTTCTCAGGACCCTTCTTTTGCACTGCCCCCATATATTGTCTCACTCCCTCTTATTCTTTTTTGTTCCAGTCCTACTTCCATTCCTTCCATTCAGACCTTCATCTATTCCTCATCTGAGTTTCCATAACTACCTTCCCTGCATTGGTCTTGACTGCCTGTGGTCAACAGCCCACACAGTGGCCAGATGCTCTCTTATAAAATACAAATTAGATCAAAGCATCATTTCGACTTACAACTCACATAGCATTCTGCCATTCTGACCCTTGAAAAACACAGGGGTGAGGGGTGCTGATCCCCATACAGTCTAAAATCTGTGTATAAATTTTGACTCCCCCAAAACTTAACTAATAGCCTACTGTTGAGGGTACTGATAACATAAAGAGTTGAGTAACACATATTTTGTGTGTTATATCTATCATATACTACATTCTTACAGTAAAGCAAGCTGGAGAATAAAGATTCAGAAAATCATAAGGAAAATACATTTCCAATACTGTACTGTATTTATCAAAGAAATGCATGTAAGTGGACTGCACAGTTCGAGCCTATGTTGTTCAAAGGTCAACTGTACATACAAGAACATTCTCAATTTTTCCTCTAGCCCCATCTTCTTCCTCTGGCCATCTCTCCACAACCCCCACCTACTCTGAACTACTTGCATTTTCCCCAAACATCTGTGCATCTGCTTTCTGGGCTGCTCCTTCTGGGGCAATGGCCCTCTGACAACACTCTACTAGCTGACTCCTACTCTTCATCTCAAAGACACCTCCTCCAACCTTTTCTGCCTGGCTGCCCCGCATTCCCACCGCTTTGCAGAGATCATGCACCCTTCTATATGTTCTCTTGCTCTTGTGAGGACCCTAGAATTACGGTGGTCAGAGACTTCCTTTATCCAGGTAAGTTCCTTCAGGAAGGACCACACCTCTGCACCTGAAGCATCTAGTTCACTGTCTGGCATGGTGGATACAATGAATGAATGTTGCTGAAAGAGTAAATACACAGGACAATTCAAAAACACAGACCTGTCTGTGGCCACAGAAGGACCCAGCTTAAAATAAGAACCACGCAGAGTAGAAGTACTTCCACTATCAACTATTTGACTTTCCTTCCTGGGTCTGGCAAACAAACAAACAACCCTTTGTTTTTACAGTACACTCATTAACCCTACTGCTTTTTTTAAATATAAAAAGTTCCACGATGAAATTTTGCATATTGCCTAATGGCAAAGAGCAAGGGCTCTGAAAACAAACTAATGGGCCCAAATTGTGACTCTACTACCTGATAACTACATGATCTTGAGTAGTTAACCTCCCCTGCTTCAATTTCCCATCTGTAAAATGGAGATAACCAAAACCACTTCATACCATTTTTGTTAAGATTAGAACTTCAACACTGCTTGGCACATAGTAAATGCTCAATAAAAGTTAGCTATTATTTATTTATATCTCCTCTACCAGACTGAGCCCCTGAAGAACAAGGACAGCAGAAGCATTCATTTTCATGACCCTATCTCCCAGAGCCTTGCACACAATAACACACTTGGCTAATGTTTGCAGATCAGATGAATATAATAAACTGTTTGTAGCAAAAATATGTGCATTATTAAGTATGATAAATAGTATGGACTGCATTGCTACAACAGTTTGGAGACCTGTGGAGAACAGAGACTATCCAGAACACTAGCAGTTTGCCCTGCTGCCGGAGATCTGGAAGCTCACTTACTCTCCATGGAATATGCAGGGCAGGGTTCACAGTCCCCAAGTCAGGGCAGCTGTGTGGTCAAGGGGACCCAGGTAGGACAGGGCCTGCCGGGGCTCCCTTCCCATTAGCATGGCCTCCCAGGCAAGAAATTTCTCCTCTGCAGTCTGCTTATTTTCCTCTTTCAACTAAGACAAGGTAGGACTGATCTCTAAGGACCTTCCTAGCCACTTTGGGAGTCTTCGAATCAGCAAATAAAAAAATCTGGGCCAAGAAAGATGCTCCTGGAGTAAAAGAACCATTTCAAAGTCAACACTGGAGGCCTAAGATCACTGTATTAAAAGTAATCACTGAGTGGCAACTAGCTATTTGAACTGACAAAAAGCAAAGTTTTTTGAAACACCCTTAAAATAAAAAGCTCTGAACCGATGAAATCAAAAGAATAAAAGCAATGATGGGTACAGGTTCCAGGTTTCCAGATATTTTAATTCTCATCAGCCTGCAAACTCCTTGAGGGCAATGACTGTGCCTTGTTGAGTGGCAACATATGGCAAAGCTGCTGGCCCAAAATACATTTTTTCTTGATTTTTTTTCCTTAGTCAAGTGGCTACCCTATTTTCCCCAGGCTCTCCTGCAGTTAGATATGGCCATATAACTAGCCCTCGTGTACAGGATGTTCGTGGAAGTGATGGGTATCATTTCCAGGCCAAGGCATTTAAAAGTGGACTACTACATGAGGAATAATAAGTATCTATTGCTTTTGAGCCATTACATTTTTGCAGGCCTATTTGTTACAGCTGCTAACATTAGCTTAATGAATCCAGGGGCCTGGCACATACCAAAGACCTAACTCACATTTACTTAGACAGCACTACGTAAGACCAGGTTCCTTCTCTCAATGTGCTGACCGACTAATGATGGAAACAGAGACATGTCCAACATAATGCCTGCTGCTGAAGTCTGAAAACAAAATTGGAGGTGTGGCAATCTGTTTGGAGGGGAGGATGGAGAAAGCATCAGAGACTTTTGAGCTGAGCCCTAAAGGTTACATAGAACCCAAGCAAATCAGATGGGATTGGAGAGTCCAGACCCAGCACAAAGCATAAAGTACAGAAAGTAGAGTGTGCATTTCTTCACATTCAACCTTATCATTAAGTCTCTTTAGCTTGGTCAACACAGTGTGAGCTTATTGTGCACTGACTTTCCTTCCTGGGTCTGGCAAACAAACAAACAACCCTTTGTTTTTACAGTACACTCATTAACCCTACTGCTTTTTTTAAATATAAAAAGTTCCACAATGAATGTCCTTCGAAAGTGCAGAAGTAAATGTTTAATGAATCATAACTCTTTTCTAATAAAATTCTTGAAGAACAAACTTGAAGCAGATCTATTACAACCGTCAAGGAGCTATCCTCTTAGGAATCAGTGGGTTCAAAGTAAGTTTTTACATTATCAATTAAGCATGTAATAGTCACTGGCTTACAAAACGGAACATTAAGCCTCTAGATTTACATTAACATTTCCTCTTTAAGAGGAACACCAAACAGATGGTTCGAAGTTCTGTCAAAAGATTCTCTTTGCTTATATATGCTTTGCTTATAGTTAAGTGCCCCCAAACCTGAGCTAGTTAACAAACCACTTCCTCCAAAAGTCTGTGAGTCCCTTCATCTGTAAGCACAGTACTCACGGGACCAGGACTCAGGAGAAAGAGCACAAAGGGTGGAAAGTATTGCCATCACTTGGGTGGTGAGAGGAAGGATGTGGGTGTCTGAAGGCTACCCTGAAGCGGGGAAGAGACATGGTTTCTAGTAGTCTGCCAAATGCCAATTTATGCTGGGTTTGATGCCCCCAGAAACTTGTTTAAATATAAGGGTAAAACAACACCACTGGGCAGACAAAACTTCATTTTAAGACTTCAGCACTTCTTAGACTCCAGAGAAGAAGTCTGGCTGCCTCCCTCTTATCAAACACCAATTTAATTATTTGATTCAGAAGCAAAATTCTCCTGCCCCCATGCCAATCTATCCTACCCCAGCTCTTTAGTACCTATCCCCCAAAGAGAGGAGGTTAAAACAAGGCAGAGGAGGGCTACCTTGATAGTAAAGCAACTCTTAAGACTGCTGGAATCATTTTCCCCTTAAATCTAAGAAATACTGCAGCTGCCAGTCAACACTACTGGGTCCCTGAATACAGCAAAATGACAGCACCTGCCACCCTGCAGCATCTGGGGCCTTTTATTTTTTTGGTAAATGTGGCAGGAAAGACTCTCAGAGAGAAAATCAACTGCTTTATCTGAGAGAAAGGGAAGCCCCAGTGAAGAGAAATAAGAATCATCGTGCCCATCCTTGGGTACTTTGTGCGTCTCCTCTCTGTGCACTGAAAGGGCTCTTTGTGTCACACACACACACACACCCGGCGAGTCTCTGTGATTTATTAAGGGGAGGAGGGGCAAGAAGGGTGATTTTATTATCCCTCTTCTCACTGAGTCCCAGCAAATCTCTGCCTGGGCCCAGCCTTGGTGGCCGCTTTCTGGCCCAGTCCCCTCCGCCTGTGGCCGCAGAGATAAGAGAGGGGAGGCGACCAAACAAAAAACAGTCATCGATCTGGGGAAGTAGAGAGGAAATCCAGCGAGCAGGGAAGGGAGGAGAAAGGCGCTTGAGGGAGCAGAAGGGGTGGGGAGGCCGAGGAAGAAGAGCGAAGGCTCCAGCACGAGGGACAGGGGAAGGCTGGGTGGGTGGCGGCACAGGAAGAGTGAAGGGGAGGATGGGGGAAGTGCTAGGGAGGTGCCAGAAATAGGCAGGAGGATGCGCTGAGGAAAGCGACGACCGCAGGAGGAGGCCGAGAGGTGGAGGAG